>JAPPVO010002171.1:0-94708 GCA_030407325.1 Camellia japonica
GTCTACACTCGCGCTGTTTTGGGCATCGCACTGTTTTGTGCAGTTTACCCTCGCGCTGTTTTGCGCAGCGCACTGTTTTGTGCAGTTTATCACTCGCGCTGTTTTGCGCAGCGCACTGTTTGTGTAGTTTACACTCGCGCTGTTTTGCGCATCACTCTGTTTTGTGCAGTTTACACTAGCGTTGTTTTGCGCCGCGCACTGTTTTGTGAAGTTTACACTCGCGCTCTTTTGCGCATCGCACAGTTTTGTGCAGTTTACACTCGCGCTGTTTTGCGCATCGCACTGTTTTGTGCAGCTTCCACTCGTGCTGTTTTTCGCAGCGCACTTTTTTGTGCAGTATACACTCGCGCTGTTTTGCGCATCACACTGTTTTGTGCAGCTTACACTCACGCTGTTTTGGGCGTCGCACTGTTTTGTGCAGTTTACACTAGCGCTGTTTTGCTCCTCGCTCTGTTTTGTGCAGTTTATCACTCGCGCTATTTTTTGCAGCGCACTGTTTCGTGTAGTTTACACACGCACTGTTTTGCGCAACGCACTGTTTTGTGCAGTTTACACTCGCGCTGTTTTGGGCATCGCATTGTTTTGTGCAGTTTACACTCGCGCTGTTTTGCGCAGCGCACTGTTTTGTGCAGTTTATCACTCGCGCTGTTTTGCGCAGCGCACTGTTTTGTGTAGTTTACACTCGCGCTGTTTTGCGCATCACTCTGTTTTGTGCAGTTTACACTAGCGTTGTTTTGCGCAGCGCACTGTTTTGTGAAATTTACACTCGCGCTCTTTTGCGCATCGCACAGTTTTGTGCAGTTTACACTCGCGCTGTTTTGCGCATCGCACTGTTTTGTGCAGCTTCCACTCGCGCTGTTTTTCGCAGCGCACTGTTTTGTGCAGTATACACTCGCGCTGTTTTACGCATCACACTGTTTTGTGCAGCTTACACTCACGCTGTTTTGGGCGTCGCACTGTTTTGTGCAGTTTACACTAGCGCTGTTTTGCGCCTGGCTCTATTTTGTGCAGTTTATCACTCGTGCTATTTTTTGCAGCGCACTGTTTCGTGTAGTTTACACACGCACTGTTTTGCGCAACGCACTGTTTTGTGCAGTTTACACTCGCGCTGTTTTGGGCATCGCACTGTTTTGTGCAGTTTACACTCGCGCTGTTTTGCGCAGCGCACTGTTTTGTGCAGTTTATCACTCGCGCTGTTTTGCGCAGCGCACTGTTTTGTGTAGTTTACACTCGCGCTGTTTTGCGCATCACTCTGTTTTGTGCAGTTTACACTAGCGTTGTTTTGCGCAGCGCACTGTTTTGTGAAGTTTACACTCGCGCTCTTTTGCGTATCGCACAGTTTTGTGCAGTTTACACTCGCGCTGTTTTGCGCATCGCACTGTTTTGTGCAGCTTCCACTCTCGCTGTTTTTCGCAGCGCACTGTTTTCTGCAGTATACACTCGCGCTGTTTTGCGCATCACACTGTTTTGTGCAGCTTACACTCACGTTGTTTTGGGCGTCGCACTGTTTTGTGCAGTTTACACTAGCGCTGTTTTACGCCTGGCTCTGTTTTGTGCAGTTTCTCACTCGCGCTATTTTTTGCAGCGCACTGTTTCGTGTAGTTTACACACGCACTATTTTGCGCAACGCACTGTTTTGTGCAGTTTACACTCGCGCTGTTTTGGGCATCGCACTGTTTTGTGCAGTTCATCACTCGTGCTGTTTTGCGCAGCGCACTGTTTTGTGTAGTTTACACTCGCGCTGTTTTGCGCCTCGCACTGTTTTGTGCAGTTTATCACTCGCGCTGTTTTGCGCAGCGCACTGTTTTGTGTAGCTTACACTCGCGCTGTATTGCGCGTCGCACTGTTTTGTGCAGTTTATCACTCGCGCAGTTTTTCTGCAGCGGACTGTTTCGTGCAGTTTACACTCGCACTGTTTTGCGCATCGTACTGTGTTGTGCAGCTTACACTCGCGCTGTTTTGGGCATCGTAGTGTTTTGTGCTGTTTACACTCACGCTGTTTTTCGCAGCGCACTGTTTTGTGCAGTTTACCCTCGAGCTGTTATGCGCAGCGCACTGTTTTGTGCAGCTCACACTCCCGCTGTTTTGGGCATCGCACTGTTTTGTGCAGTTTACACTCGCGCGGTTTTGCGCATCGCTCTGTTTTGTGCAGTCTATCACTCGCTCTGTTTTGCACAGCGCACTATTTTGTGCAGTTTACACTCACGCTCTTTTGCGCATCGCACTGTTATGTACAGTTTAAACTTGCGCTGTTTTGTGCGTCACACTATTTTATGCAGTTTATCACTCGCGCTGTTTTCTGCAGCTCACAATTTTCTGCTGTTTACACTTGCGCTGTTTTGCGCATCGCACTGTTTTGTGCAGTTTATCCGTCACGTTGTTTTGCGCAAGGCACTGTTTTGTGCACCGCACTGTTTTGTGCAGTTTATCACTCGCGCTGTTTTGCGCACCGCACTGTTTCGTGCAGTTGACACTAGCGCTGTTTTGCGCATCGCACTATTTTGTGCAGCTTCCACTCGCGTTGTTTTTCGCAGCGCATTGTTTTGTGCAGTTTACACTCGCGCTGTTTTGCGCATCGCACTGTTTTGTGCAGCTTACACTCCCGCTGTTTTGGGCATCGCACTGTTTTGTGCAGTTTCCACTCGCGCTGTTTTGCGCAGCGCACTGTTTTGTACAGTTTACACTCGCGCTGTTTTGCGCAGCGCACTGTTTTGTGCAGTTTACACTCGCGCTCTTTTGCGTATCGCACTGTTTTGTGCAGTTTACACTCGCGCTCTTTTGCGCGTCGCACTGTTTTGTGCAGTTTACACTAGCGCTATTTTGCGCCTCGCACGGTTTTGTGCAGTTTATTGCTTGCGCTGTTTTGCGCAGCGCACTGTTTTGTGCAGGATACACTCGCGCTGTTTTGCGCATCACACTGTTTTGTGCAGCTTACACTCGCGCTGTTTTGCGCGTCGCACTGTTTTGTGCAGTTTATCGCTCGCGCTGTTTTGCACAGCGCACTGTTTTGTGCAGTTTATCGCTCGCGCTGTTTTGCACAGCGCACTGTTTTGTGCAGTTTACACTCGCGCTGTTTTGCGCGTCGCACTGTTTTGTGCAGTTTACACTAGCGCTGTTTTGCACCTCGCTCTGTTTTGTGCAGTTTATCACTCGCGCTATTTTTTGCAACGCACTGTTTTGTGTAGTTTACACACGCACTGTTTTGCGCATCGCACTGTTTTGTGCAGTTTACACTCACGCTGTTTTGGGCATTGCACTGTTTTGTGCATTTTACACTCGCGCTGTTTTGCGCAGCGCACTGTTTTGTGCAGTTTATCACTCGCGCTATTTTGCGCAGCGCACTGTTTTGTGTAGTTTACACTCGCGCTGTTTTGCGCATCACTCTGTTTTGTGCAGTTTACGCTAGCGTTGTTTTGCGCAGCGCACTGTTTTGTGAAGTTTACACTCGCGCCCTTTTGCGCATCGCACAGTTTTGTGCAGTTTACACTCGCGCTGTTTTGCGCATCGCACTATTTTGTGCAGCTTCCACTCGGCTGTTTTTCGCAGCGCACTTTTTTGTGCAGTATACACTCGCGCTGTTTTGCGCATCACACTGTTTTGTGCAGCTTACACTCACACTGTTTTGGGCGTCGCACTGTTTTGTGCAGTTTACACTAGCGCTGTTTTGCGCCTGGCTCTGTTTTGTGCAGTTTCTCACTCGCGCTATTTTTTGTAGCGCACTGTTTCGTGTAGTTTACACACGCACTGTTTTGCGCAACGCACAGTTTTGTGCAGTTTACACTCGCGCTGTTTTGGGCATCGCACTGTTTTGTGCAGTTTACACTCGCGTTGTTTTGCGCAGCGCACTGTTTTGTGCAGTTTATCACTCGCGCTGTTTTGCGCAGCGCACTGTTTTGTGTAGTTTACACTCACGCTGTTTTGCGCATCACTCTGTTTTGTGCAGTTTACACTAGCGTTGTTTTGCGCAGCGCACTGTTTTGTGAAGTTTACACTCGCGCTCTTTTGCGCATCGCACAGTTTTGTGCAGTTTACACTCGCGCTGTTTTGCGCATCGCACTGTTTTGTGCAGCTTCCACTCTCGTTGTTTTTCGCAGCGCACTGTTTTGTGCAGTATACACTCGCGCTGTTTTGCGCATCACACTGTTTTGTGCAGCTTACACTCACGTTGTTTTGGGCGTCGCACTGTTTTTTGCAGTTTACACTAGCGCTGTTTTGCGTCTGGCTCTGTTTTGTGCAGTTTATCACTCGCGCTATTTTTTGCAGCGCACTGTTTCGTGTAGTTTACACACGCACTGTTTTGCGCAACGCACTGTTTTGTGCAGTTTACACTCGCGCTGTTTTGGGCATCGCACTGTTTTGTGCAGTTTACACTCGCGTTGTTTTGCGCAGCGCACTGTTTTGTGCAGTTTATCACTCGCGCTGTTTTGCGCAGCGCACTGTTTTGTGTAGTTTACACTCGCGCTGTTTCGCGCATCACTCTGTTTTGTGCAGTTTACACTAGCGTTGTTTTGCGCAGCGCACTGTTTTGTGAAATTTACACTCGCGCTCTTTTGCGCATCGCACAGTTTTGTGCAGTTTACACTCGCGCTGTTTTGCGCATCGCACTGTTTTGTGCAGCTTCCACTCGCGCTGTTTTTCGCAGCGCACTGTTTTGTGCAGTATACACTCGCGCTGTTTTGCGCATCACACTGTTTTGTGCAGCTTACACTCACGCTGTTTTGGGCGTCGCACTGTTTTGTGCAGTTTACACTAGCGCTGTTTTGCGCCTGGCTCTGTTTTGTGCAGTTTATCACTCGCGCTATTTTTTGCAGCGCACTGTTTCGTGTAGTTTACACACGCACTGTTTTGCGCAACGCACTGTTTTGTGCAGTTTACACTCGCGCTGTTTTGGGCATCGCACTGTTTTGTGCAGTTTACACTCGCGCTGTTTTGCGCCGCGCACTGTTTTGTGCAGTTTATCACTCGCGCTGTTTTGCGCAGCGCACTGTTTTGTGTGGTTTACACTCGCGCTGTTTTGCGCATCACTCTGTTTTGTGCAGTTTAAAGTAGCGTTGTTTTGCGCGGCGCACTGTTTTGTGTAGTTTACACTCGCGCTCTTTTGCGCATCGCACAGTTTTGTGCAGTTTACACTCGCGCTGTTTTGCGCATCGCACTGTTTTGTGCAGCTTCCACTCACGCTGTTTTTCGCAGCGCACTGTTTTGTGCAGTATACACTCGCGCTGTTTTGCGCATCACACCGTTTTGTGCAGCTTACACTCACGCTGTTTTGGGCATCGCACTGTTTTGTGCAGTTTCCACTCGCGCTGTTTTGCGCAGCGCACTGTTTTGTACAGTTTACACTCGCGCTGTTTTGCGCAGCGCACTGTTTTTTGCAGTTTACACCCGCGCTCTTTTGTGGATCGCACTGTTTTGTGCAGTTTACACTCGCGCTGTTTTGCGCCTCGCACTGTTTTTTGCAGTTTATCACTCGCGCTGTTTTGCGCAGCGCACTGTTTTGTGCAGCTTACACTCGTGCTGTTTTGCGCGTCGCACTGTTTTGTGCAGTTTATCACTCGCGCTGTTTTTCGCAGCGGACTGTTTCGTGCAGTTTACACTCGCACTGTTTTGCGCATCGTACTGTGTTATGCAGCTTACACTCGCGCTGTTTGGGGCATCGCACTGTTTTGTGCTGTTTACACTCACGCTGTTTTTCGCAGCGCACTGTTTTGTGCAGTTTACACTCGAGCTGTTATGCGCAGCGCACTGTTTTGTGCGGCTCACACTCCCGCTGTTTTGGGCATCGCACTGTTTTGTGCAGTTTACACTCGCGCGGTTTTGCGCATCGCTCTGTTTTGTGCAGTTTATCACTTACTCTGTTTTGCACAGCGCACTATATTTTGCAGTTTACACTCGCGCTCTTTTGCGCATCGCACTGTTATGTGCAGTTTACACTTGCGCTGTTTTGCGCGTCGCACTATTTTATGCAGTTTATCACTCGCGCTGTTTTCTGCAGCTCAGAATTTTCTGCTGTTTACACTCGCGCTGTTTTGCGCATCGCACTGTTTTGTGCAGTTTATCAGTCGCGTTGTTTTGCGCACCGCACTGTTTTGTGCAGTTTATCACTCGCGCTGTTTTGCGCACCGCACTGTTTTGTGCAGTTGACACTCGCGCTGTTTTGCGCATCGCACAGTTTTGTGCAGTTTACACTCGCGCTGTTTTGCGCATCGCACTGTTTTGTGCAGCTTCCACTCGCGCTGTTTTTCGCAGCGCACTCTTTTGTACAGTTTACACTCGCGCTGTTTCGCGCATCGCACTGTTTTGTGCAGCTTACACTCCCGCTGTTTTGGGCATCGCACTGTTTTGTGCAGTTTCCACTCGCGCTGTTTTGCGCAGCGCACTGTTTTGTACAGTTTACACTCGCGCTGTTTTGCGCAGCGCACTGTTTTGTGCAGTTTACACTTGTGCTCTTTGGCGTATCGCACTGTTTTGTGCAGTTTACACTCGCGCTGTTTTGCGCGTCGCACTGTTTTGTGCAGTTTACACTAGCGCTATTTTGCGCCTCGCACGGTTTTGTTCAGTTTATCACTCGCGCTGTTTTGCGCAACGCACTGTTTTGTGCAGGTTACACTCGCGCTGTTTTGCGCATCGCACTGTTTTGTGCAGCTTACACTCGTGCTGTTTTGCGCGTCGCACTGTTTTGTGCAGTTTATCACTCGCGCTGTTTTGCACAGCGCACTGTTTTGTGCAGTTTACACTCGCGCTGTTTTGCGCGTCGCACTGTTTTGTGCAGTTTACAGTAGCGCTGTTTTGCGCCTCGTTCTGTTTTGTGCAGTTTATCACTCGCGCTATTTTTTGCTGCGCACTGTTTCGTGTAGTTTACACACGCACTGTTTTGCGCATCGCACTGTTTTCTGTAGCTTACACTCGCGCTGTTTTGGGCGTCGCACTGTTTTGTGCAGTTGACGCTTGCGCTGTTTTTCGCAGCGCACTGTTTTGTGCAGTTTACACTTGAGCCATTATGCGCATCGCACAGTTCTGTGTAGCTTACGCTCGCGCTGTTTTGGGCATCGCACTGTTTTGTGCAGTTTACACTCGCGCTGTTTTGCGCATCGCACTATTTTGTGCAGTTTATCACTTGCGCTATTTTGCCCAGTGCACTGTTTTTTGTGCAGTTTACACTCCCGCTGTTTTGCGCATCGCACACTTTTGCGCAGTTTATCAGTCGCGCTGTTTTCCGTATCGCACTATTTTGTGCAGCTTATCACTCGCGCTGTTTAGCACAGCGCATTATTTTGTGTAGTTTACAGTCGCACTGTTTTGCGCATCGCACTGTTTTCTGCAGTTTCTCAGTCGTGTTGTTTCGCGCAGCGCACTGTTTTGTACAGTTTATCAGTCACGTTGTTTCGCGCAGCGCACCGTTTGTTGCAGTTTATCACTCGCGCTGTTTTGCGCAGCGTACTGTTTTGTGCAGTTTACACTCGCGCTGTTTTGCGCATCGCACTGTTTTGTGCAGTTTATCACTCGCGCTGTGTTGCACAGCGCACTGTTTTGTGCAGTTTACACTCGCCCTGTTTTGCGCACCGCACTATTTTGTGCAGTTTACACTCGCGCTGTTTTGCGCATCGCACTGTTTTGTGCTGTTTATCACTCGCGCTGTTTTGCGCAGTGCACTGTTTTTTGTGCAGTTTACACTCCCGCAGTTTTACGCATCGCACACTTTTGTGCAGTTTATCAGTCGCGTCGTTTTGCGTATCGCACTATTTTGTGCAGTTTATCACTCGCGCTGTTTTGCGCAGCGCATTGTTTTGTGCACTTTGCAGTCGCACTATTTTGCGCATCGCACTGTTTTGTGTAGTTTATCAGTCGCATTCTTTTGCGCAGCGCACTGTTTTGTGCAGTTTATCAGTCTCGCTGTTTTGCGCAGCGCACTGTTTTGTGCAATTTATCACTCACGCTGTTTTGCGCAGCGCACTGTTTTGTGCAGTTTATAGTCGCGCTATTTTGCGCACCGCACTGTTTTGTACAGTTTGTCACTCGCGTTGTTTTGCGCAGCGCACTGTTTTGTGCAGTTTATCATTCGCGCTGTTTTGCGCACCCTACTGTTTTGTCCAGTTTACACTCACGCTGTTTTGCACATCGCACAGTTTTGTGCAGTTTATCACTCGCGCTGTTTTGCGCAGTGCACTGTTTTTTGTGCAGTTTACACTCCCGCTGTTTTGCGCATCGCACACTTTTGGGCAGTTTATCAGTCGCGCTGTTTTGCGTATCGTACTATTTTGTGCAGTTTATCACTCGCACTGTTTTGCGCAGCGCATTGTTTTGTGCAGTTTGCAGTCGCACTGTTTTGCGCAGCGCACTGTTTTGTGCAGTTTATCACTCGCGCTGTTTTGCGCAGCGCACTGTTTTGTGCAGTTTATCACTGGCGTTGTTTTGCGCAGCGCACTATTTTGTGCAATTTATCACTCGCGCTGTTTTGCGCAGCGCACTGTTTTGTGCAGTTTACACTCGCGCTCTTTTGCGCAGCGCACTGTTTTGTGCAGTTTATCACTCGCGTTGTTTTGCGCAGCGCACTGTTTTGTGCAGTTTATCATTCGCGCTGTTTTGCGCACCCTACTGTTTTGTCCAGTTTACACTCACGCTGTTTTGCGCATCGCACGGTTTTGTGCAGTTTATCACTCGCGCTGTTTTGCGCAGTGCACTGTTTTTTGTGCAGTTTACACTCCCGCTGTTTTATGCATCGCACACTTTTGGGCAGTTTATCAGTCGCGCTGTTTTGCGTATCGCACTATTTTGTGCAGTTTATCACTCGCGCTGTTTTGCGCAGCGCATTGTTTTGTGCAGTTTGCAGTCGCACTGTTTTGCGCATCGCACTGTTTTGTGTAGTTTATCAGTCGCGTTGTTTTGCGCAGCGCACTGTTTTGTGTAGTTTATCAGTGGCGTTGTTTTGCGCAGCGCACTATTTTGTGCAATTTATCACTCGCGCTGTTTTGCGCAGCGCACTGTTTTGTGCAGTTTACAGTCACGCTATTTTGCGGACCGCCCTGTTTTGTGCAGTTTGTCACTCGCGTTGTTTTGCGCAGCGCACTGTTTTGTGCAGTTTATCACTCGCAGCGCACCGTTTTGTGCAGTTTACCCTCACGCTGTTTTGTGCAGTTTACACTCGTGCTGTTTTGCGCATCGTACTGTTTTGTGCAGTTTATCACTCGCGCTATTTTGCCCAGTGCACTGTTTTGTGCAGTTTACACTCACGCTCTTTTGCGCTTCGCACTGTTCTGTGCAGTTTACACAGACACTGTTTTGTGCAGATTATCACTCGCGCTGTTTTGTGCAGTTCACACTCGTGCTGTTTTGCGCAACGCGCTGTTTTGTGCAGTTTATCAGTGGCGTTGTTTTGCGCTGCGCACTGTTTTGTGCAGTTTATCAATCGCGATGTTTTGCGCAGCGAACTGTTTTGCGCAGTTTACAGCCACGCTGTTTTGCGCACCGCACTGTTTTGTGCAGTTTATCACTCGCGCTGTTTTGCACAGTGCACTATTTTCTGCAGTTTATCACTCACGCTGTTTTGCGCACCGCACTGTTTTGTGCAGTTTACACTCGCGCTGTTTTGCGCATCGCACTGTTTTGTGCAGTTTATCACTCGCGCTGTTTTGCGCAGCGCACTGTTTTTTGTGCAGTTTACACTCCCGCTGTTTTGCGCACCGCACTATTTTGTGCCGCTTATCACTCGCGCTGTTTTGCGCAGCGCATTTTTTTGTGCAGTTTACAGTCGCACTGTTTTGCGCATCGCACTGTTTTGTGCAGTTTCTCAATCGTGTTGTTTTGCGCAGAGCACTGTTTTGTGCAGTTTATCAGTCACGTTGTCTAGCGCAGCGCACTGTTTTTTGCAGTTTATCCCTCGCGCTATTTTGCGCAGCGTACTGTTTTCTGCAATTTACACTCACGCTGTTTTGCGCATCGCACAGTTTTGTGAAGTTTATCACTCGCGCTGTTTTGCGTAGCGCACTGTTTTGTACAGTTTACACTCGCGCTGTTTTGCGTATTGCACCGTTTTGTGCAGTTTATCACTCACGTTGTTTTCCGCAGCGCGCTGTTTTGTGCAGTTTACACTTGTGTTGTTTTGCGTAGCGCACTGTTTTGTTCAGTTTACACTCGCGCTCTTTTGCGCAGCGCACTGTTTTGTGCAGTTTACACTAGCGCTGTTTTGCGCGTCGCTCTGTTTTCTGCAGTTTATCACTCGTGCTGTTTTGCGCAGCGCACTGTTTTGTGCAGTTTACACTCGCGCTGTTTTGCGCATCGCACTGTTTTGTTCAGTTTACACTCGCGCTGTTTTGCGCATCGCCGTGTTTTGTGCAGTTTACACTCGCGCTGTTTTGCGAAGCGCACTGTTTTGTGCAGTTTACACTCGCGCTGTTTTGCGCGTCGCACTGTTTTGTGCAGTTTATCACTCGCGCTGTTTTGCGCATTGCGCTGTTTTGTGCAGTTTACACTCGCGCTGTTTTGCGCATCGCCCAGTTTTGTGTAGTTTATCACTCGCGCTGTTTTGCGCAGCGCCCTGTTTTGTGCAGTTTACACTCACGCTGTTTTGCGCAGAGCACTGTTTTGTTCAGTTTACACTCGCGCTGTTTTGCGCATCGCACTGTTTTGTGCAGTTTACACTCGCGCTGTTTTGCGCATCGCACTGTTTTGTGCAGTTTATCACTCGCGCTGTTTTGCGCAGCGCACCGTTTTGCGGAGTTCACAGTCGCGCAGTTTTGCGCGTCGCACTGGTTTGTGCAGTTTATCATTCGCGTTGTTTTGCGCAGCGCACTGTTTTTTGCAGTTTCAATCGCGCTGTTTTGCGCGGCGCACTGTTTTTTGCAGTTTACACTCGCCCTGTTTTGCGCATCGCACTATTTTGTGCAGTTTATCACTCGCGCTGTTTTGCGCATCGCACTGTTTTGTTCAGTTTACACTCGCGCTGTTCTGCGCAGCGCCCTGTTTTGTGCAGTTTACACTCGCGCTGTTTTGCGCAGCGCACTGTTTTGTCCAGTTTACGCTAGCGTTGTTTTGCGCATCGCACTGTTTTGTGCAGTTTATCACTCGCGCTGTTTTGCGCACCCTACAGTTTTGTGCAGTTTACACTCACGCTGTTTTGCGCATCGCACTGTTTTGTGCAGTTTATCACTCGCGCTGTTTTGAGCAGCGCACTGTTTTTTGTGCAGTTTACACTCCCGCTGTTTTGCGCATCGCACACTTTTGTGCAGTTTATCAGTCGCGCTGTTTTTCGTATCGCACTATTTTGTGCAGCTTATCAATCGCGCTGTTTTGCGCAGCGCATTGTTTTGTGCAGTTTACAGTCGCACTGTTTTGCGCATCGCACTGTTTTGTGCAGTTTATCAGTCTCATTGTTTTGCGCAGCGCACTGTTTTGTGCAGTTTATCAGTCGCGTTGTTTTGCGCAGCGCACTGTTTTGTGCAGTTTATCACTCACGCTGTTTTGTGCAGTTTACACTCGCGCTGTTTTGCGCATCGCACTGTTTTGTGCAGTTTATCACTCGCGCTGTTTTGCGCCGCGCACTGTTTTTTGCGCAGTTTACACTCCCGCTGTTTTGCGCATCGCACACTTTTGTGCAGTTTATCAGTCGCGCTGTTTTGCGTATCGCACAATTTTGTGCAGTTTATCACTCGCGCTGTTTTGCGCAGCGCATTGTTTTGTGCAGTTTGCAGTCGCACTGTTTTGCGCATCGCACTGTTTTGTGTAGTTTATCAGTCGCGTTGTTTTGCGCAGCGCACTATTTGTGCAATTTATCACTCGCGCTGTTTTGCGCAGCGCACTGTTTTGTGCAGTTTACAGTCGCGCTATTTTGCGCACCGCACTGTTTTGTGCAGTTGTCACTCGCGTTGTTTTGCGCAGCGCACTTTTTGTGCAGTTTATCACTCGCGCTGTTTTGCGCACCGTACTATTTTGTGCAGTTTACCCTCACGCTGTTTTGGGCATCGCACTGTTTTGTGCAGTTTACACTCGCCTGTTTTGCGCATCGCACTGTTTTGTGCAGTTTATCACTCGCGCTATTTTGCCCAGTGCACTGTTTTGTGCAGTTTACACTCACGCTCTTTTGTGCATCGCACTGTTCTGTGCAGTTTACACTGACGCTGTTTTGCGCATCGCACTGTTTTGTGCAGATTATCACTCGCGCTATTTTGCGCAGCGCACTGTTTGGTGCAGTTTACACTCGTGCTGTTTTGCGCAACGCGCTGTTTTGTGCAGTTTATCAATCGCGTTGTTTTGCGCAGCGCACTGTTTTGTGCAGTTTATCAGTCGCGGTGTTTTGCGCAGCGCACTGTTTTGTGCAGTTTACAGCCGCGCTGTTTTGCGCACCGCACTGTTTTGTGCAGTTAATCACTCGCGCTGTTTTGCGCAGCGCACTGTTTTGTGCCGTTTATCACTCTCGCTGTTTTGCGCACCGCACTGTTTTGTGCAATTTACAGTCGCGCTGTTTTGCGCATCGCACTGTTGTGCAGTTTATCACTCCCGCTGTTTTGCGCAGCGCACTTTTTGTGCAGTTTACACTCGCACTGTTTTGTGTAGCTTACTCTCGCGCGGTTTTGCGCATCGTACTGTTTTGTGCAGTTTATCACTCGCGCTGTTTTGCCCAGCGCACTGTTTTGTGCAGTTTACACTCGCGCTGTTTTGCGCATCGCACTGTTTTGTGCAGTTTATCACTCGCGCCGTTTTTCGCAGCGCACTATTTTGTGCAGTTTACACTCGCGCTGTTTTGCGCATCGCACTGTTTTGTGCAGTTCATCAGTCGCGTTGTTTTGCGCAGCGCACTGTTTTGTGCAGTTTATCACTCGCGCTGTTTTTCGCAGCGCACTGTTTTGTGCAGTTGACACTCGCGCTGTTTTACGCAGTTTACACTTGCGCTGTTTTGCGCATCCCACTGTTTTGTGCCGTTCATCAGTCGCGTTGTTTTGGGCATCGCACTGTTTTGTGCAGTTTACACTCGCGCTGTTTTTCGCAGCGCACTGTTTTGTGCAGGTTACACTCACACTGTTTTGCGCATCGCACTGTTTTGTGCAGATTTCACTCTCGCTGTTTTGGGCATCGCACTGTTTTGTGCAGTTTACACTAGCACTGTTTTGCGCAGCGCACTATTTTGTCCAGTTTGCACTCATGCTGTTTTGGGCATCGCACTGTTTTGTGCGGTTTACACTCGCCCGGTTTTGCGCATCGCTCGGTTTTGTGCAGTTTATCACTTGCGCTGTTTTGCACAGCGCACTGTTTTGTGCAGTTTATCACTCGCGCTGTTTTGCGCAGCGCATTGTTTTGTGCAGTTTGCAGTCGCACTGTTTTGCGCATCGCACTGTTTTGTGTAGTTTATCAGTCGCGTTGTTTTGCGCAGCGCACTATTTTGTGCAATTTATCACTCGCGCTGTTTTGTGCAGCGCACTGTTTTGTGCAGTTTACAGTCGCGCTATTTTGCGCACCGCACTGTTTTGTGCAGTTTGTCACTCGCGTTGTTTTGCGCAGCGCACTGTTTTGTGCAGTTTATCACTCGCGCTGTTTTGCGCACCGTACTATTTTGTGCAGTTTACCCTCACGCTGTTTTGGGCATCGCACTGTTTTGTGCAGTTTACACTCGCGCTGTTTTGCGCATCGCACTGTTTTGTGCAGTTTATCACTCGCGCTATTTTGCCCAGTGCACTGTTTTGTGCAGTTTACACTCACGCTCTTTTGTGCATCGCACTGTTCTGTGCAGTTTACACTGACGTTGTTTTGCGCATCGCACTGTTTTGTGCAGATTCACTCGCGCTATTTTGCGCAGCGCACTGTTTGGTGCAGTTTACACTCGTGCTGTTTTGCGCAACGCGCTGTTTTGTGCAGTTTATCAATCGCGTTGTTTTGCGCAGCGCACTGTTTTGTGCAGTTTATCAGTCGCGGTGTTTTGCGCAGCGCACTGTTTTGTGCAGTTTACAGCCGCGCTGTTTTGCGCACCGCACTGTTTTGTGCAGTTAATCACTCGCGCTGTTTTGCGCAGCGCACTGTTTTGTGCCGTTTATCACTCTCACTGTTTTGCGCACCGCACTGTTTTGTGCAGTTTACAGTCGCGCTGTTTTGCGCATCGCACTGTTTTGTGCAGTTTATCACTCCCGCTGTTTTGCGCAGCGCACTTTTTGTGCAGTTTACACTCGCACTGTTTTGTGCAGCTTACTCTCGCGCGGTTTTGCGCATCGTACTGTTTTGTGCAGTTTATCACTCGCGCTGTTTTGCCCAGCGCACTGTTTTGTGCAGTTTACACTCGCGCTGTTTTGCGCGTCGCACTGTTTTGTGCAGTTTATCACTCGCGCCGTTTTTCGCAGCGCACTATTTCGTGCAGTTTACACTCGCGCTGTTTTGCGCATCGCACTGTTTTGTGCAGTTCATCAGTCGCGTTGTTTTGCGCAGCGCACTGTTTTGTGCAGGTTATCACGCGCGCTGTTTTTCGCAGCGCACTGTTTTGTGCAGTTTACACTTGCGCTGTTTTACGCAGTTTACACTTGCGCTGTTTTGCGCATCCCACTGTTTTGTGCCGTTCATCAGTCGCGTTGTTTTGGGCATCGCACTGTTTTGTGCAGTTTACACTCGCGCTGTTTTTCGCAGCGCACTGTGTTGTGCAGGTTACACTCATACTGTTTTGCGCACCGCACTGTTTTGTGCAGATTTCACTCTCGCTGTTTTGGGCATCGCACTGTTTTGTGCAGTTTACACTAGCACTGTTTTGCGCAGCGCACTATTTTGTCCAGTTTACACTCATGCTGTTTTGGGCATCGCACTGTTTTGTGCGGTTTACACTCGCCCGGTTTTGCGCATCGCTCGGTTTTGTGCAGTTTATCACTTGCGCTGTTTTGCACAGCGCACTGTTTTGTGCAGTTTACACTCGCGCTCTTTTGCGCATCGAACTGTTTTGTGCAGTTTACACTAGCACTATTTTACGCATCGCACTGTTTTGTGCAGTTTATCACTCGCGCTGTTTTGCGCCGCGCACTATTTTCTGCTGTTTACACTCGCGCCGTTTTGCGCATCGCACTGTTTTGTGCAGTTTATCAGTCGCGTTGTTTTGCGCAGCGCACTGTTTTGTGCAGCTTATCACTCGCGCTATTTTGCGCGCTGCACTGTTTTGTGCAGTTTACACTCGCGCTGTTTTGCGCATCGCGCTGTTTTGTGTAGTTTACACTCGCGCTGTTTTGGGCATCTCACTGTTTTGTGGAGTTCACACTCGCGCTGTTTTGCGCAACGCAGTGTTTTGTGCAGTTTACACTCGCGATGTTTTGGGCGTGGCGCTGTTTTGTGCAGTTTACACTCGCCCTGTTTTGTGCAGTTTATCACTCGCGCTATTTTTTGCCCAGCGCACTGTTTTGTACGGTTTACACTCGCGCTCTTTTGCGCATCGCACTGTTTTGAGCAGTTTACACTGACGCTGTTTTGCGCATCGCACTGTTTTGTGCAGTTTATCACTCGCACTGTTTTGCGCAGTGCACTGTTTTGTGCAGTTTACACTCGCGCTGTTTTGCGCAACCCTCTGTTTTGTGCAGTTTACACTAGCGCTGTTTTGCGCAGCGCACTGTTTTGTGCAGTTTACACTCGCGCTCTTTTGCGCAACGCACTGTTTTGTGCAGTTGACACTCGCGCTGTTTTGCGCATCGCACTGTTTTGTGCAGTTCATCACTCGCGCTGTTTTGCACAGCGCACTGTTTTGTGCAGTTTACAATCGCGCTGTTTTGCGCAACGCACTATTTTGTGCAGTTTACACAAGCGGTGTTTTGCGCATCGCACTGTTTTGTGCAGTTTATCACTCGCACTGTTTTTCGCAGCGCACTGTTTTGTGCAGCTTACACTCGAGCTGTTTTAGGCATCGCACCGTTTGGCGTTGTTTACACTCGCGCTGTTTTTCGCAGTGCACTGTTTTGTGCAGTTTACACTCGCGCTGTTTTGCGCATCGCGCTATTTTGTGCAGCTCACACTCGCGCTGTTTTGGGCATCGCACTGTTTTGTGCAGTTTCCACTCGCGCTATTTTGCGCAGCGCACTGTTTTGTGCAGTTTACACTCGCGCTGTTTTGCGCATCGCACTGTTTTGTGCAGCATACACTCGCGCTGTTTTGGGCATCGCACTGTTTTGTGCAGTTTCCACTCGCGCCGTTTTTCGCAGCGCACTGTTTTGTGCAGTTTACACTCACGCGGTTTTGCGCATCGCACTGTTTTGTGCAGCTTACAATCCCGCTGTTTTGGGCATCGCACTGCTTTGTGCAGTCTCCACTCGTGCTATTTTGCGCAGCGCACTGTTTTGTACAGTTTACACTCGCGCTGTTTTGCGCAGCGCACTGTTTTCTGCAGTTTACACTCGCGCTCTTTTGTGTATCGCACTGTTGTGTGCATTTTACACTCGCGCTGTTTTGCGCGTCGCACTGTTTTGTGTAGTTTACACTAGCGCTGTTTTGCGCCTCACACTGTTTTTTGCAGTTTATCACTCGTGCTGTTTTGCGCAGCGCACTGTTTCGTGCAGGTTACACTCGCGCTGTTTTGCACATCGCACTGTTTTGTGCTGCTTACACTCGCGCTGTTTTGCGCGTCGCACTGTTTTATGCAGTTCATCACTCGCGCCGTTTTGCCCAGCGCACTGTTTTGTGCAGTTTACACTCGCGCTGTTTTGCGTGTCGCACTGTTTTGTGCAGTTTACACTAGTGCTGTTTTGCGCATCGCACTATTTTGTGCAGTTTATCACTCGCGTTGTTTTGCGCATCGCACTGTTTTGTGCAGTTTATCACTCGCGCTATTTTTCGCAGTGCACCGTTTTGTGCAGTTTACACCAGTGCTGTTTTGCGCATCACACTGTTTTGTGCAGTTTATCACTCGCGCTGTTTTGCGCATCGCACAGTTTTGTGCAGTTTATCACTCGCGCTACTTTGCCCAACGCACTATTTTTTGCAATTTACACTCGCGCTCTTTTGCGCATCGCACTGTTTTGTGCAGTTTACACTGACGCTGTTTTGCGCGTCGCACTGTTTTGTGCAGGTTACACTCTCGCTGTTTTGCGCGTCGCACTATTTTGTGCTGTTTACACTAGCACTGTTTTGCACAGCGTACTGTTTTGTGCAGTTTACACTCGCACTGTTTTGCGCCTCGCACTGTTTTGTGCAGCTTACACTCGCGCTGTTTTGGGCATCGCACTATTTTGTGCAGTTTACACTCGCGTTGTTTTTCGCAGCGCACTGTTTTGTGCAGTTTACACTCATGTTGTTATGCGCATCGCCCTGTTTTGTGCAGCTTACACTCGCGCTGTTTTGGGCATCGCACTGTTTTGTGCAGTTTATCCCTCGCGCTATTTTGCCCAGCGCACTGTTTTGTGCAGTTTACAATCGCGCTCTTTTGCGCATCGCACTGTTTTGTGCAGTTTACACTGACGCTGTTTTACACATCGCAGTGTTTTGTGCAGTTTATCACTCGCGCTGTTTTGTGCAGCGCACTTTTCTGTGCAGTTTACAATCGCACTGTTTTGCGCATCGCACTGTTTTGTGCCGTTTATCAGTCACGCTGTTTTGCGCAGCGCACTGTTTTGTGCAGTTTCCACCCGCGCTGTTTTGCGCAGCGCACTGTTTTGTGCAGTTTACACTCGCGCTGTTTTCCGCATCGCACTGTTTTGTGGAGTTTCTCACTCGCGCAGTTTTGTGCAGGGCACTGTTTTGTGCAGTTTACACTCGTGCTGTTTTGCGCATCGCACTGTTTTGTGCAGATTACGATCACGCTATTTTTCGCAACGCACTTTTTGTGCAGGTTACACTCACACTGTTTCGCGCACCGCACTATTTTGTGCAGTTTACACTCGCGCTGTTTTGGGCATCGCACTGTTTTGTGCCGCTTACAATCGCGCTGTTTTGCGCAGCGCACTGTTTTGTGCAATTTACACTCGCGCTGTTTTACGCATCGCACTGTTTTGTGCAGTTTACACTCCCGCTGTTTTGCGCAGCGCACTGTTTTGTGTAGTTTACACTCGCGCTGTTTTGCGCATCGCACTGTTTTCTGCAGTTCATCAGTCGCGTTGTTTTGCGCAACGCACTGTTTTGTGCAGTTTATCACTCGCGCTGTTTTGCGCAGCGCACTGTTTTGTGTAGTTTACACTCGCGCTGTTTTGCACATTGCACTGTGTTGTGCAGCTTACACTATCGCTGTTTTGGGCATCGCACTGTTTTGTGCAGTTTACGCTCGCGTTGTTTTTCGCAGCGCACTTTTTGTGCAGGTTACATTCACACTATTTTGCGCATCGCACTATTTTGTGCAGCTTACACTCGCGCTATTTTGGGCATCGCACTGTTTTGTGCAGTTTACACTCCCGCTGTTTTGCGCAGCGCACTGTTTTGTCCAGTTTACACTCGCTCTGTTTTGCGCAGCGCACTGTTTTGTGCAGTATACACTCGTGATGTTTTAGGCATCGCACTGTTTTGTGCAGTTTACACTCGCGCTGTTTTGCGCATCGCACTGTTTTGTGCAGTTTATCACTCGCGCTGTTTTGCACAGCGCACTGTTTTGTGCAGTTTACATTCGCGCTCTTTTGCGCATTGGACTGTTTTGTGCAGTTTACAGTAGCGCTGTTTTACGCATCGCACTGTTTTGTACAGTTTATCACTCGCGCTGTTTTGCGCAACGCACCATTTTCTACTGTTTACACTCGCACTGTTTTGCGCATCGCACTCTTTTGTGCAGTTTATCAGTCGCGGTGTTTTGCGCAGCGCACTGTTTTGTGCAGTTTATCACTCGCGCTATTTTGCGCACCGCACAGTTTTGTCCAGTTTGCACTCGCGCTATTTTGCGCATCGCACTGTTTTGTGCAGGTGACACTCGCGCTGTTTTGGGCATCGCACTGTTTTGTGCAGTTCACACTCGCGCCGTTTTGCGCATCGCAATGTTTTGTGGAGTTTACACTCGCGCTGTTTTGGGCATTGCACTGTTTTGTGCAGTTTACACTCGCGCGGTTTTGGGCATCGCACTGTTTTGTGCAGTTTACACCCGCGCTGTTTTGGGCATCGCACTGTTTTGTGCAGTTTACACTCGCGCTGTTTTGCGCATCGCACTGTTTTGTGCAGTTTATCACTCGCGCTGTTTTGCGCATCGCACTGTTTTATGCAGTCTACACTCGCGCTGTTTTGGGCATCGCACTATTTTGTGCAGTTTACACTCGCACTGTTTTGCGCATCGCACTGTTTTGTGCAGTTTATCACTCGCCCTGTTTTGCCCAGCGCACTGTTTTGTGCAGTTTACACTCGCGCTCTTTTGCGCATCGCACTGTTTTGTGCAGTTTGCACTGATGCTGTTTTGCGCATCGCACTATTTTCTGCAGTTTATCACTCGCGCTGTTTTGCGCAGCGCACTGTTTTGTGCAGTTTACACTCGCGCTGTTTTGCGCATCCCACTGTTTTGTGCAGTTTACACTAGCGCTGTTTTGCGCAGCGCACTGTTTTGTGCAGTTTACACTCGCGCTCTTTTGCGCATCACACTGTATTGTGCAGTTTACACTCGCGCTGTTTTGCGCGTCGCACTGTTTTGTGCAGTTTACACTAGCGCTATTTTGCGCCTCGCACTGTTTTGTGCAGTTTATCACTCGCGCTGTTTTGCGCAGCGCACTTTTTTGTGCAGTTTACACTCGCGCTGTTTTGCGCATCGCATTATTTTGTGCAGTTTATCGCTTGCGCTGTTTTTCCCAGTGCACCATTTTGTGCAATTTACACTCGTGCTGTTTTGCGCATCGCACTGTTTTGTGCCGCTTACAATCGCGCTGTTTTGCGCAGCGCACTGTTTTGTGTAGTTTACACTCGTGCTGTTTTGCGCATCGCACTGTTTTGTACAGTTTACGCTCCCGTTGTTTTGCGCAGCGCGCTGTTTTGTATAGTTTACACTCGCGCTGTTTTGCGCATCGCACTGTTTTCTACAGTTCATCAGTCGCGTTGTTTTCCGCAACGCACTGTTTTGTGCAGTTTATCACTCGCGCTGTTTTGCGCAGCGCACTGTTTTGTGTAGTTTACACTCGCGCTGTTTTGCACATCGCACTGTGTTGTGCAGCTTACACTATCGCTGTTTTGGGCATCGCACTGTTTTGTGCAGTTTATGCTCGCGCTGTTTTTCGCAGCGCACTTTTTGTGCAGGTTACACTCACACTGTTTTGCGCATCGCACTATTTTGTGCAGCTTACACTCGCGCTATTTTGGGCGTCGCACTGTTTTGTGCAGTTTACACTCCCGCTGTTTTGCGCAGCGCACTTTTTGTGTAGTTTACACTCGCGCTGTTTTGCACATCGCACTGTGTTGTGCAGCTTACACTATCGCTGTTTTGGGCATCGCACTGTTTTGTGCAGTTTATGCTCGCGCTGTTTTTCGCAGCGCACTTTTTGTGCAGGTTACACTCACACTGTTTTGCGCATCGCACTATTTTGTGCAGCTTACACTCGCGCTATTTTGGGCGTCGCACTGTTTTGTGCAGTTTACACTCCCGCTGTTTTGCGCAGCGCACTTTTTTGTCTAGTTTACACTCGCGCTGTTTTGCGCAGCGCACTGTTCTGTGCAGTATACACTCATGATGTTTTAGGCATCGCACTGTTTTGTGCAGTTTACACTCGCGCTGTTTTGCGCATCGCACTGTTTTGTGTAGTTTATCACTCGTGCTGTTTTGCACAGCGCACTGTTTTGTGCAGTTTACACTCGCGCTCTTTTGCGCATTGGACTGTTTTGTGCAGTTTACACTAGCGCTGTTTTACGCATCGCAGTGTTTTATGCAGTTCATCACTCGCGCAGTTTTGCCCAACGCACTATTTTCTGCAGTTTACACTCGCGCGGTTTTGGGCATGGCACTGTTTTGTGTAGTTTATCAGTCGCGGTGTTTTGCGCAGCGTACTGTTTTGTGCAGTTTACACTCGCGCTGTTTTGCGCGTCGCACTGTTTTGTGCTGGTGACACTCGCGCTGTTTTGGGCATCGCACTGTTTTGTGCAGTTCACACTCGCGCTGTTTTGCACATCGCACTGTTTTGTGCAGTTTACACTCGCGCTGTTTTGGGCATCCCACTGTTTTGTGCAGTTTACACTCGCGCTGTTTTGGCATCACACTGTTTTGTGCAGTTTAACACTCGCGCTATTTTGCCCAGCGCACTGTTTTGTGCAGTTTACACTCGCGCTCTTTTGCGCATCGCACTGTTTTGTGCAGTTTACAGTGACGCTGTTTTGCGCATCGCACTGTTTTGTGCAGTTTATCACTCACGCTGTTTTGCGCAGCGCACTGTTTTGTGCAGTTTACACTCGCGCTGTTTTGCGCATCGCACTGTTTTGTGCAGTTACACTCGCGCTATTTTGCCCAGCGCACTGTTTTGTGCAGTTTACACTCGCGCTCTTTTGCGCATCGCACTGTTTTGTGCAGTTTACAGTGACGCTGTTTTGCGCATCGCACTGTTTTGTGCAGTTTATCACTCACGCTGTTTTGCGCAGCGCACTGTTTTGTGCAGTTTACACTCGCGCTGTTTTGCGCAACCCACTGTTTTGTGCAGTTTACACTAGCGCTGTTTTACGCAGCGCACTGTTTTGTGCAGTTTACACTCGCGCCCTTTTGCGCATCACACTGTGTTGTGCAGTTTACACACGCGCTGTTTTGCGCGTCACACTATTTTGTGCAGTTTACACACTTGCTGTTTTGCACCTCGCACTGATTTATGCAGTTTATCACTCGCGCTGTTTTGCGCAGCGCACTTTTTTGTGCAGTTTACACTCGCGCTGTTTTGCGCATCGCACTGTTTTGTACAGTTCATCACTCGCGCTGTTTTGCAGAGCGCACTGTTTTGTGCAGTTTACACTCGCGTTGTTTTGTGCATCGCACTGTTTTGTGCAGTTTACACTAGCGCTGTTTTGCGCGTCGCACTATTTTGTGCAGTTGACACTGGCGCTGTTTTGCGCCTCGCACTGATTTGTGCAGTTTATCACTTGCGCTGTTTTGCGCAAAGCACTTTTTTGTGTAGTTTACACTCGCGTTGTTTTGCGCACCGCACTGTTTTGTGCAGTTCATCACTCGCGCTGTTTTGCAGAACGCACTGTTTTGGGTAGTTTACACTCGCGCTCTTTTGCGCATCGCACTGTTTTGTGCAGTTTACACTAGCGCTGTTTTGCGCATCGCACTGTTTTGTGCATCGCACTGTTTTGTGCAGTTTACACTAGCGCTGTTTTTCGCGGCGCTCCGTTTTGTGCAGTTTACACTCGCGCTGTTTTGCACACCGCACTGTTTTGTGCAGCTTAAACTCGCGCTGTTTTAGGCGTCGCACTGTTTTGGGCAGTTTACACTCGCGTTGTTTTGCGCATCGCACTGTTTTGTGCAGCTTACACTCGCGCTGTTTTGGGCATCGCACTGTTTTGTGTAGTTTACACTCGCACTCTTTTGCGCATCGCACTATTTTGTGCAGTTTACATTTGCGCAGTTTTGCGCGTCGCACTGTTTTGTGCAGTTTACACTAGCGCTATTTTGTGCCTCGCACTGTTTTGTGCAGTTTATCACTCGCGCTATTTTACGCAGCGCGCTGTTTTGTGCAGGTTACACTCACGCTGTTTTGGGCATCGCACTGTTTTGTACAGTTCATCACTCGCGCTGTTTTGCAGAGCGCACTGTTTTGTGCAGTTTACACTCGCGTTGTTTTGCGCATCGCACTGTTTTGTACAGTTTACACTAGCGCTGTTTTGCGCGTCACACTATTTTGTGCAGTTTACACTGGCGCTGTTTTGCGCCTCGCACTGATTTGTGCAGTTTATCACTTGCGCTGTTTTGCGCAGAGCAGTTTTTTGTGTAGTTTACACTCGCGCTGTTTTGCGCATCGCATTGTTTTGTGCAGTCCATCACTCGCGCTGTTTTGCAGAGCGCACTGTTTTGGGTAGTTTACACTCGCGCTCTTTTGCGCATCGCATTGTTTTGTGCAGTTTACACTAGCGCTGTTTTGCGCATCGCACTGTTTTGTGCATCGCACTGTTTTGTGCAGTTTACACTAGCGCTGTTTTTCGCGACGCTCCGTTTTGTGCAGTTTACACTCGCGCTGTTTTGCACACCGCACTGTTTTGTGCAGCTTAAACTCGCGCTGTTTTAGGCGTCGCACTGTTTTGGGCAGTTTACACTCGCATTGTTTTGCGCATCGCACTGTTTTGTGCAGCTTACACTCGCGCTGTTTTGGGCGTCGCACTGTTTTGTGTAGTTTACACTCGCACTCTTTTGCGCATCGCACTATTTTGTGCAGTTTACATTTGCGCAGTTTTGCGCGTCGCACTGTTTTGTGCAGTTTACACTAGCGCTATTTTGTGCCTCGCACTGTTTTGTGCAGTTTATCACTCGCGCTATTTTACGCAGCGTGCTGTTTTGTGCAGGTTACACTCGCGCTGTTTTGCGCATCGCACTGTTTTGTGCAGCTTACACTCGCGCTGTTTTGCGCATCGCACTGTTTTGTGCAGTTTATCGCTCGCGCTGTTTTGCACATCGCACTGTTTTGTGCAGCTTACCCTCGCGCTATTTTGCACATCGCACTATTTTGTGCAGTTTATCGCCCGCGCTGTTTTGCCCAGCGCACTGTTTTGTGCAGTTTACCCTCGCGCTGTTTTGCGCGTCGCACTGTTTTGTGCAGTTTACACAAGCGCTGTTTTACGCATCGCACTGTTTTTTGCAGTATATCACTCGCGCTGTTTTGCGCATCGCACTGTTTTGTGCATTTCATCAGTCGCGTTGTTTTGCGCAACGCACTGTTTTGTGCATTTTATCAGTCACGTTGTCTTGCGCAGCGCACTGTTTTGTGCAGTTTATCACTCGCGCTGTTTGTCGCAGTGCACTGTTTTGTGCAGTTTACACTCGCGCTGTTTTGCGCATCACACTGTTTTGTGCAGTTCATCAGTCGCGTTGTTTTGCGCAGCACGCTGTTTTGTGCAGTTTATCACTCGCGCTGTTTTGCGCATCGCACTGTTTTGTGTAGTTTACACTCGCGCTGTTTTGCGCATCGCACTATTTTGTGCAGCTTACACTCGCGCTGTTTTGGGCATCGCACTGTTTTGTGTAGTTTACACTCGCGCTGTTTTTCGCAGCGCACTGTTTTGTGCAGGTTACACTCACACTGTTTTGCGCATCGCACTATTTTGTGTAGCTTACACTCACGCTGTTTTGGGCATCGCACTGTTTTGTGCAGTTTCCACTCGCGCTGTTTTGCGCAGCGCACTGTTTTGTACAGTTTACACTCGTGCTGTTTTGCGCAGCGCACTGTTTTGTGCATTTTACACTCGCGCCCTTTATAGTATCGCACTGTTTTGTGCAGTTTACACTCGCGTTGTTTTGCGCCTCGCACTGTTTTGTGCAGTTTACCACTCGCGATGTTTTGGGCATTGCACTGTTTTGTGCAGTTTACACACGCGCTGTTTTGCGCAGCGCACTGTTTTGTCCAGTTTACACTCGCGCTGTTTTGCGTAGCGCACT
The DNA here is from genome assembly GCA_030407325.1 of Camellia japonica. Classification (NCBI taxonomy): domain Eukaryota; kingdom Viridiplantae; phylum Streptophyta; class Magnoliopsida; order Ericales; family Theaceae; genus Camellia; species Camellia japonica. The sequence continues at coordinate 24,458 of JAPPVO010002171.1, forward strand.
GTTTTGTGCAGTTTACACTCATGCTGTTTTGGGCATCGCACTGTTTTGTGCAGTTTACACTCGCGCTCTTTTGCGCAGCGCACCGTTTTGTGCAGTTTACACTAGCCCTGTTTTGCGCATCGCACTGTTTTGTGCAGTTTACACTCGCATTGTTTTGCGCGTTGCACTGTTTTCTGCAGTTTACACTAGCGCTGTTTTGCGCATCGCACAGTTTTGTACAGTTTACACTAGCGCTAATTTTCGCAGCGCACCGTTTTGTGCAGTTTACACTCGCGCTGTTTTGCGCATCGCACTATTTTGTGCAGTTCATCAGTCGCGTTGTTTTGCGCAGCGCACTGTTTTGTGCAGTTTATCACTCGCGCTGTTTTGCGCAGCGCACTGTTATGTGTAGTTTACACTCGCGCTGTTTTGCACATCTACATGTTTTGTGCAGCTTACACTCGCGCTGTTTTGGACATCGCACTGTTTTGTGCAGTTTACGCTCGCGCTGTTTTTCGCAGCGCACTTTTTGTGCGGGTTACACTCTCACTGTTTTGCGCATCGCACTATTTTGTGCAGCTTACACTCGCGCTCTTTTGGGCATCGCACTGTTTTGTGCAGTTTACACTCGCGATGTTTTGCGCAGCGCACTGTTTTGTCCAGTTTACACTCGCGCTGTTTTACGCAGCGCACTGTTTTGTGGGGTATACACTCATGCTGTTTTAGGCATCGCATGTTTTGTGCAGTTTACACTCGCGCTGTTTTGCGCATCGCACTATTTTTTGCAGTTTATCACTCGCGCTGTTTTGCACAGCGCACTGTTTCGTGCAGTTTACACTCGCGCTGTTTTGCGCATCGCACTGTTTTGTGCAGTTTATCACTCGCGCTGTTTTGCACAGCGAACTGTTTTGTGCAGTTTACACTCGCGCTCTTTTGCGCATCGCACTGTTTTGTGCAGTTTACACTATCGCTGTTTTATGCATCGCACTGTTTTGTGCAGTTTATCACTGGCGCTGTTTTGCGCAGTGCACTATTTTCTACAGTTTACACTCGCGCTGTTTTATGCATCGCACTGTTTTGTGCAATTTATCAGTCGCGGTCTTTTGCGCAGCGCACTGTTTTGTGCAGTTTATCACTCGCGCTGTTTTGCGCACCGCACAGTTTTGTGCAGTTTACACTCGCGCTGTTTTACGCATCGCACTGTTTTGTGCAGGTGACACTCGCGATGTTTTGGGCATCGCACTGTTTTGTGCCGTTCACACTCGCGCTATTTTGCGCATCGCACTGTTTTGTGCAGTTTACACTCGCGCTGTTTTGGGCATCGCACTGTTTTGTACAGTTTACACTCGCGCTGTTTTGCGCATCGCACTGTTTTGTGCCGTTTATCACTCGCGCTATTTTGCCCAGCGCACTGTTTTATGCAGTTTACACTCGCGCTCTTTTGCGCATCGCACTGTTTTGTGCAGTTTACACTAGCGCTGGTTTGTGCATCGTACTTTTTTGTGCAGTTTACACTAGCGCTGTTTTTCGCAGCGCACCGTTTTGTGCAGTTTACACTCGCATTGTTTTGCGCATCGCACTGTTTTGTGCAGCTTACACTCGCGCTGTTTTGGGCATCGCACTGTTTTGGGCAGTTTACACTCGCATTGTTTTGCGCATCGCACTGTTTTGTGCAGCTTACACTCGCGTTGTTTTGGGCATCACACTGTTTTGTGCAGTTTACACTCGCGCTCTTTTGCGCATCGCACTGTTTTGTGCAGTTTACAGTCGTGCAGTTTTGCACGTCGTACTGTTTTGTGTAGTTTACACTAGTGCTGTTTTGCGCCTCGCACTGTTTTGTGAAATTTATCACTCGCGCGATTTTACGCAGCGCACAGTTTTGTGCAAGTTACACTCGCGCTGTTTTGCGCATCGCACTGTTTTTTGCAGCTTACACTCGCGCTGTTTTGCACATCGCACTGTTTTGTGCAGCTTACCCTCGCGCTGTTCTGCGCATCGTACTGTATTGTGCAGTTTATCGCTCGCGCTGTTTTGCCCAGCGCACTGTTTTGTGCAGTTTACACTCGCGCTATTTTGCGCATCGCAATGTTTTGTGCAGTTCATCGGTCGCGTTGTTTTGCGCAGCGCGCTATTTTGTGCAGTTTATCACTCGCGCTGTTTTGCGCAGGGCACTGTTTTGTGGAGTTTACACTCGCGCTTTTTGCGCATCACACTGTTTTCTGCAGTTTACACTAGCGTTGTTTCGCGCATCGCACTGTTTTGTGCAGTTTACACTCGCACTGTTTTGCGCGTCGCACTGTTTTGTGCAGTTTACACTAGCGATGTTTTGCGCATTGCACAGTTTTGTGCAGTTTACACTAGCGCTATTTTTCGCAGCGCACCGTTTTGTGTAGTTTACACTCGCGCTGTTTTGCGCATCGCACTATTTTGTGTAGTTCATCAGTCGCGTTGTTTTGCGCAGCGCACTGATTTGGGCAGTTTATCACTCGCGCTGTTTTGCGCAGCGCACTGTTTTGTGTAGTTTACACTCGCGCTGTTTTGCACATCGCACTGTTTTGTGCAGCTTACACTCACGCTGTTTTGTGATCGCACTGTTTTGTGCAGTTTACGCTCGCGCTGTTTTTCGCAGCGCACTTTTTGTGCTGGTTGTACTCACACTGTTTTGCGCATCGCACTATTTTGTGCAGCTTACACTCGCGCTGTTTTGCGCTGTGCACTGTTTTGTCCAGTTTACACTCGCGCAGTTTTACGCAGCGCACTGTTTTGTGCGGTATACACTCATGTTGTTTTAGGCATCGCACTGTTTTGTGCAGTTTACACTCGCGCTGTTCTGCGCATCGCACTGTTTTGTGCAGTTTATCACTTGCGCTGTTTTGCACAGCGTACTGTTTTTTGCAGTTTACACTCGCGCCGTTTTGCGCATCGCACTGTTTTGTGCAGTTTATCACTCGCGCTGTTTTGCGCAGCGCACTGTTATGTGTAGTTTACACTCGCGCTGTTTTGCACATCTACATGTTTTGTGCAGCTTACCCTCGCGCTGTTTTGGGCATCGTACTGTTTTGTGCAGTTTACGCTCGCGCTGTCTTTCGCAGCGCACTTTTTGTGCTGGTTACACTCACACTATTTTGCGCATCGCACTATTTTGTGCAGCTTACACTCGCGCTGTTTTGGGCATCGCACTGTTTTGTGCAGTTTACACTCGCGCTGTTTTGCGCAGCGCACTGTTTTGTCCAGTTTACACTCGCGCTGTTTTACGCAGCGCACTGTTTTGTGGGGTATACACTCATGCTGTTTTAGGCATCGCACTGTTTTGTGCAGTTTACACTCGCGCTGTTTTACGCATCGCACTGTTTTGTGCAGTTTATCACTCGCGCTGTTTTGCACAGCGCACTGTTTTGTGCAGTTTACACTCGCGCTGTTTTGCGCATCGCACTGTTTTGTGCAGTTTATCACTCGCGCTGTTTTGCACAGCGCACTGTTTTGTGCAGTTTACACTCGCGCCCTTTTGCGCATCGCACTGTTTTGTGCAGTTTACACTATCACTGTTTTACGCATCGCACTGTTTTGTGCAGTTTATCACTCGCGCTGTTTTGCGCAGTGCACTATTTTCTGCAGTTTACACTCGCGCTGTTTTGTGCATCGCACTGTTTTGTGCAGTTTATCAGTCGTGGTCTTTTGCGCAGCGCACTGTTTTGTGCAGTTTATCACTCGCGCTGTTTTGCGCACCGCACGATTTTGTGCAGTTTACACTCGCGCTGTTTTGCGCGTCGCACTGTTTTGTGCAGGGACACTCGTGATGTTTTGGGCATCGCACTGTTTTGTCCAGTTCACACTCGCGCTGTTTTGCGCATCGCACTGTTTTGTGCTGTTTACACTCGCACTGTTTTGGGCATCGCACTGTTTTGTACAGTTTACACTTGCGCTGTTTTGGGCATCGCACTGTTTTGTACAGTTTACACTCGCGCTGTTTTGCGCATCGCACTGTTTTGTGCCGTTTATCACTCGCGCTATTTTGCCCAGCGCACTGTTTTGTGCAGTTTACACTCGCGCTCTTTTGCGCATCGCACTGTTTTGTGCAGTTCACACTAGCGCTGTTTTGTGCATCGCACTTTTTTGTGCAGTTTACACTAGCGCTGTTTTTCGCAGCGCACCGTTTTGTGCAGTTTACACTCGTGCTGTTTTGCGCATCGTACTGTTTTGTGTAGCTTACACTCGCGCTGTTTTGGGCATCGCACTGTTGTGAGCAGTTTACACTCGCGTTGTTTTGCGCATCGCACTGTTTTGTGCAGCTTACACTCCGTTGTTTTGGGCATCACACTGTTTTGTGCAGTTTACACCCGCGCTCTTTTGCGCATCGCACTGTTTTGTGTAGTTTACAGTCGTGCAGTTTTGCGCGTCGTACTGTTTTGTGCAGTTTACACTAGCGTTGTTTTGCGCCTCGCACTGTTTTGTGCAGTTTATCACTCGCGCCATTTTACGCAGCGCACCGTTTTGTGCAGGTTACACTCGTGCTGTTTTGCGCATCGCACTGTTTTGTGTAGCTTACACTCGCGCTGCTTTGCGCATCGCACTGTTTTGTGCAGCTTACCCTCGCGCTGTTTTGCGCATCGTACTGTTTTGTGCAGTTTATCGCTCGCGCTGTTTTGCCCAGCGCACTGTTTTGTGCAGTTTACACTTGCGCTGTTTTGCGCATCGCACTGTTTTGTGCAGTTCATCGGTCGCGTTGTTTTGCGCAGTGCGCTGTTTTGTGCAGTTTATCACTCGCGCTGTTTTGCGCAGGGCACTGTTTTGTGGAGTTTACACTCGCGCTTTTTGCGCATCGCACTGTTTTGTGCAGTTTACACTAGCGCTGTTTCGCGCATCACACTGTTTTGTGCAGTTTACACTCGCACTGTTTTGCGCGTCGCACTGTTTTGTGCAGTTTACACTAGCGCTGTTTTGCGCATTGCACAGTTTTGTGCAGTTTACACTAGCGCTATTTTTCGCAGCGCACCGTTTTATGTAGTTTACACTCGCGCTGTTTTGCGCATCGCACTATTTTGTGTAGTTCATCAGTTGCGTTGTTTTGCGCAGCGCACTGATTTGTGCAGTTTATCACTCGCGCTATTTTGCGCAGCGCACTGTTTTGTGTAGTTTACACTCGCGCTGTTTTGCACATCGCACTGTTTTGTGCAGCTTACACTCGCGCTGTTTTGTGCATCGCACTGTTTTGTGCTGTTTACGCTCGCGCTGTTTTTCGCAGCGCACTTTTTGTGCAGGTTGCACTCACACTGTTTTGCGCATCGCACTATTTTGTGTAGCTTACACTCGCGCTGTTTTGCGCAGTGCACTGTTTTGTCCAGTTTACACTCGCGCTGTTTTACGCAGCGCACTGTTTTGTGCGGTATACACTCATGTTGTTTTAGGCATCGCACTGTTTTGTGCAGTTTACACTCGCGCTGTTTTGCGCATTGCACTGTTTTGTGCAGTTTATCACTTGCACTGTTTTGCACAGCGTATTGTTTTGTGCAGTTTACACTCGCGCTGTTTTGCGCATCGCACTGTTTTGTGCAATTTATCACTCGCGCTGTTTTGCACAGCGCACTGTTTTGGGTAGTTTACACTCGCGCTCTTTTGCGCATCGCACTGTTTTGTGCAGTTTACACTATCGCTGTTTTACGCATCGCCCTGTTTTGTGCAGTTTATCACTCGCGCTGTTTTGCGCAGTGCACGTATTTCTGCAGTTTGCACTCGCGCTGTTTGTGCATCGCACTATTTTGTGCAGTTTATCAGTCGCGGTCTTTTGCGCAGCGCACTGTTTTGTGCCGTTTATCACTCGCGCTGTTTTGCGCACCGCACAGTTTTGTGCAGTTGACACTCGCGCTGTTTTGCGCATCGCACTATTTTGTGCAGGTGACACTCGCGCTGTTTTGGGCATCGCACTGTTTTGTGCAGTTCACACTCGCGCTGTTTTGCGCATCGCACTGTTTTGTGCAGTTTACACTCGCGCTGTTTTGGGCATCGCACTGTTTTGTGCAGTTTACACTCGCGCTGTTTTGCGCATCGCACTGTTTTGTGCAGTTTATCACTCGCGCTATTTTGCACAGCGCACTGTTTTGTGCAGTTTACACTCGCGCTCTTTTGCGCATCGCACTGTTTTGTGCCGTTTACACTAGCGTTGTTTTGCGCATCGCACTGTTTTGTGCAGTTTACACTAGCGCTGTTTTTCGCAGTGCACCGTTTTGTGCAGTTTACACTCGCGCTGTTTTGCGCATCGCACTGTTTTGTGCAGCTTACACTCGCGCTATTTTGGGCATCGCACTGTTTTGGGCAGTTTACACTCGCGTTGTTTTGCGCATTGGACTGTTTTGTGCAGCTTACACTCGCGTTGTTTTGTGCATCGCACTGTTTTGTGCAGTTTACACTCTCGCTCTTTTGCGCATCGCCCTGTTTTGGGCAGTTTACACTCGCGCAGTTTTGCGCGTCGCACTGTTTTGTGCAGTTTACACTAGCGCTGTTTTGCGCCTCGCACTGTTTTGTGCAGTTTATCACTCGCGCTATTTTACGCGGCGCACTGTTTTGTGCAGGTTACACTCGCGCTGTTTTGCGCATCGCACTGTTTTGTGCAGCCTACACTCGCGCTGTTTTGCGCATCGCGCTGTTTTGTGCTGTTTATCGCTCGCGCTGTTTTGCGCATCGCACTGTTTTGTGCAGCTTACCCTCGTGCTGTTTTGCGCATCGCACTGTTTTGTGTAGTTTATCGCTCGCGCTGTTTTGCCCAGCGCACTGTTTTGTGCTGTTTACACTCGCGCTGTTTTGCGCGTCGCACTGTTTTGTGCAGTTTACACAAGCGCTATTTTACGCATTGCACTGTTTTGTGCAGTATATCACTCGCGCTATTTTGCGCATCGCACTGTTTTGTGCATTTCATCCGTCGCGTTGTTTTGCACAATGCACTGTTTTGTGCATTTCATCAGTCGCGTTGTTTTGCGCAGCGCAATGTTTTGTGCAGTTTATGACTCGCGCTGTTTTTCGCAGTGCACTATTTTGGGCAGTTTACACTCGCGCTGTTTTGTGCATCGCACTGTTTTGTGCAGTTCATCGGTCGCGTTGTTTTGCGCAGCACGATGTTTTGTGCAGTTTATCACTCGCGCTGTTTTGCGCAGCGTACTGTTTTGTGTAGTTTACACTCGCGCTGTTTTGCGCATCGCACTTTTTTGTGCAGCTTACACTCGCGCTGTTTTGGGCATCGCACGTTTTGTGCAGCTTACACTCGCGCCGTTTTCCGCAGCGCAATGTTTGGCGCAGGTTACACTCGAACTGTTTTGCGCATCGCACTGTTTTGTGTAGCTTACACTCACGCTGCTTTGGGCATCGCACTGTTTTGTGCAGTTTCCACTCGCGCTATTTTGCGCATCGCACTGTTTTGTACAGTTTACACTCGCGCTGTTTTGCGCAGCGCACTGTTTTGTGCATTTTACACTCGTGCTCTTTTGCGTATCGCACTATTTTGTGCAGTTTACACTCGCGCTGTTTTGCGCATCGCACTATTTTGTGCAGTTTACACTACGCTGTTTTGCGCCTCGCACTGTTTTGTGCAGTTTATCACTCGCGATGTTTTGGGCATCGCACTGTTTTGTGCAGTTTACACACGCGCTGTTTTGCGCAGCGCACTGTTTTGTCCAGTTTACACTCGCGCTGTTTTGCGTAGCGCACTGTTTTGTGCAGTTTACACTCGTGCTGTTTTGGGCATCGCACTGTTTTGTGCAGTTTACACTCGCGCTCTTTTGTGCAGCGCACCGTTTTGTGCAGTTTACATTAGCGCTGTTTTGCGCATCGCACTGTTTTGTGCTGTTTACACTCGCGCTGTTTTGCGCGTTGCACTGTTTTGTGCAGTTTACACTAGCGCTGTTTTGCGCATCGCACTGTTTTGTGCAGTTTACACTAGCGCTATTTTTCGCAGCGCACCGTTTTGTGCAGTTTACACTCGCGCTGTTTTGCGCAACGCACTATTTTGTGCAGTTCATCAGTCGCGTTGTTTTGCGCAGCGCACTGTTTTGTGCAGTTTATCACTCGCGCTATTTTGCGCCGCGCACTATTTTGTGTAGTTTACACTCGCGCTGTTTTGCCCATCGCACTGTTTCGTGCAGCTTACACTCGCGCTGTTTTACACAGCGCACTGTTTTGTGCAGTTTACACTCGCGCTGTTTTGTGCAGTTACACTCGCGCTGTTTTGCGCGTTGCACTGTTTTGTGCAGTTTATCACTCGCGCTGTTTTACACAGCACACTGTTTTTGTGCAGTTTACACTCGCGCACTTTTGGGCATCGCACTATTTTGTGCAGTTTACACTAGCGCTGTTTTACGCATCGTACTGTTTTTATGCAGTTTATCACTCGCGCTGTTTTGCGCAGTGCACTATTTTCTGCAGTTTACACTCGCGCTGTTTTGTGCAGTTTATCAGTCGCGGTGTTTTGCGCAGCGCACTGTTTTGTGCAGTTTATCACTCGCGCTGTTTTGCGCAACGAACAGTTTTGTGCAGTTTACACTCGCGCTGTTTTGCGCATCGCACTGTTTTGTGCAGGTGACACTCGCGCTGTTTTGGGCATCGCACTGTTTTGTGCAGTTCACACTCGCGCTGTTTTGCGCATCGCACTATTTTGTGCAGTTCATCAGCCACGTTGTTTTGCGCAGCGCACTGTTTTGTGCAGTTTATCACTCGCGCTGTTTTGCGTAGCGCACTGTTTTGTGTAGTTTACACTCGCGCTGTTTTGCACATCGCACTATTTTGTGCAGCTTACACTCGCGCTGTTTTGGGCATCGCACTGTTTTGTGCAGTTTACGCTCGCGCTGTTTTTCGCAGCGCACTGTTTTGTGCAGGTTACACTCACACTGTTTTGCGCATCGCACTATTTTGTGCAGCTTACACTCGCGCTGTTTTGGGCATCGCACTGTTTTGTGCAGTTTACACTCGCGCTGTTTTGCGCAGCGCACTGTTTTGTCCAGTTTACACTCGCGCTGTTTTACGCAGCGCACTGTGTTGTGCGGTATACACTCATGCTATTTTCGACAACGCACTGTTTTGTGCAGTTTACACTCGCGCTGTTTTGCGCATCGCACTGTTTTGTGCAGTTTATCACTCGCGCTGTTTTGTACAGCGCACTGTTTTGTGCAGTTTACACTCGCGCTGTTTTGCGCATCGCACTGTTTTGTGCAGTTTATCACTCGCGCTGTTTTACACAGCGCACTGTTTTGTGCAGTTTACACTCGCGCTCTTTTGCGCATCGCACTATTTTGTGCAGTTTACACTAGCGCTGTTTTACGCATCGTACTGTTTTTATGCAGTTTATCACTCGCGCTGTTTTGCGCAGTGCACTATTTTCTGCAGTTTACACTCGCGCTGTTTTGTGCACTTTATCAGTCGCGGTGTTTTGCGCAGCGCACTGTTTTGTGCAGTTTATCACTCGCGCTGTTTTGCGCACTGAACAGTTTTGTGCAGTTTACACTCGCGCTGTTTTGCGCATCGCACTGTTTTGTGCAGGTGACACTCGCGCTGTTTTGGGCATCGCACTGTTTTGTGAAGTTCACACTCGCGCTGTTTTGCACATCGCACTGTTTTGTGGAGTTTACACTCGCGCTGTTTTGGGCATCGCACTGTTTTGTGCAGTTTACACTCGCGCAGTTTTGCGCATCGCACTGTTTTGTGCAGTTTATCACTAGCGCTATTTTGCCCAGCGCACTGTTTTGTGCAGTTTACACTCGCGCTTTTTTGCGCATCGCACTGTTTTATGCAATTTACAGTGACGCTGTTTTGCGCATCGAACTGTTTTGTGCAGTTTATCACTCGCGCTGTTTTGCGCAACGCACTGTTTTGTGCAGTTTACACTCGTGCCGTTTTGCGCATCCCACTGTTTTGTGCAGTTTACACTAGCGCTGTTTTGCGCAGCGCACTGTTTTGTGCAGTTTACACTCGCGCTCCTTTGCGCATCACACTGTATTGTGCAGTTTACACTCGCGCTATTTTGCGCGTCGCACTACTTTGTGCAGTTTACACTGGCGCTGTTTTGCGCCTCGCACTGATTTGTGCAGTTTATCACTCGCGCTGTTTTGCGCAGCGCACTTTTTTGTGCAGTTGACACTCGCGCTGTTTTGCACATCGCACTGTTTTGTGCAGTTCATTACTCGCGTTGTTTTGCCCAGTGCACTGTTTTGTGCAGTTTACACTCGCGCTGTTTTGCGCATCGCACTGTTTTGTGCAGCTTACACTCGCGCTGTTTTGGGCATCGCACTGTTTTGGGCTGTTTACACTCGCGTTGTTTTGCGCATCGCACTGTTTTGTGCAGCTTACACTCGCGCTGTTTTGGGCATCGCACTGTTTTGTGCAGTTTACACTCGCGCTCTTTTGCGCATCGCACTGTTTTGTGCAGTTTACACTCGCGTTGTTTTGCGCGTCGCACTGTTTTGTGCAGTTTACACTAGCGTTGTTTTGCGCCTCGCACTGTTTTGTGCAGTTTATCACTCGCGCTATTTTACGCAGCGTGCTTTTTTTGTGCAGGTTACGCACGCGCGGTTTTGCGCATCGCACTGTTTTGTGCAGCTTACACTTGCCCTGTTTTATGCATCGCACTGTTTTGTGCAGTTTATCACTCGCACTGTTTTGCTCAGCGCACTGTTTTGTGCAGTTCACACTCGCGCTGTTTTGCGCGTCGCACTGTTTTGTGCAGTTTACAAAAGCGCTATTTTGCGCATCGCACTGTTTTGTGCAGTTTATCACTCGCGCTGTTTTGCGCATCGCACTGTTTTGTGTAGTTTACACTCGCGCTCTTTTGCGCATCACACTGTATTGTGCAGTTTACAATCGCGCTGTTTTGCGCGTCGCACTATTTTGTGCAGTTTACACTGGCGCTGTTTTGCGCCTCGCACTGATTTGTGCAGTTTATCACTCGCGCTGTTTTGCACAGCGCACTTTTTTGTGCGAATTACACTCGCGCTGTTTTGCGCAGTGCACTATTTTCTGCAGTTTACACTCGCGCTGTTTTGTGCATCGCACTATTTTGTGCAGTTTCTCAGTCGCGGTGTTTTGCGCAGCGCACTGTTTTGTCCAGTTTATCACTCGCGCTGTTTTGCGCACCGCATAGTTTTGTGCAGTTTACACTCACGCTGTTTTGCGCATCGCACTGTTTTGTGCAGGTGACACTCGCTCAGTTTTGGGCATCGCACTGTTTTGTGCAGTTTACACTCGCGCGGTTTTGCGCATCGCACTGTTTTGCGCAGTTTCTCACTCGCACTATTTTGCGTATCGCACTATTTTGTGTAGTTTATCACTCGCGCTGTTTTGCGCATCGCACTGTTTTGTGCAGTTTATCACCCGCGCCATTTTGCGCAGCGCACTGTTTTGTGCAATTTACACTCGCGCTCTTTTGCGCATCGCACTGTTTTGTGCAGTTTTTAGGGACGCTGTTTTGCGCATCGCACTGTTTTGTGCAGTTTATCACTCGCGCTGTTTTGCGCAGCGCACTGTTTTGTGCAGTTTACACTCGCGCTGTTTTGCGCATCCCACTGTTTTGTGCAGTTTACACTAGCGATATTTTGCGCAGCGCACTGTTTTGTGCAGTTTACACTCGCGCTCCTTTGCGCATCACACTGTATTGTGCAGTTTACACTCGCGCTGTTTTGAGCGTCGCACTACTTTGTGCAGTTTACACAGGCGCTGTTTTGCGCCTCGCACTGATTTGGGCAGTTTATCACTCGCACTGTTTTGCGCAGTTTACACTCGCGCTGTTTTGCGCATCTCACTGTTTTGTGCAGTTCATCACTCGCGCTGTTTTGCACAGCGCACTGTTTTGTGCAGTTTAAACTCGCGCTGTTTTGCACATCGCACTGTTTTGTGCAGTTTACACTAGCGCTGTTTTGCGCATCGCACTGTTTTGTGCAGTTTACACTAGTGCTGTTTTTCGCAGCGCACCGTTTTGTGCAGCTAACACTCGCGCTGTTTTGTGCATCGCACTGTTTTGTACAGCTTACACTCGCGCTGTTTTGGGCATCGCACTGTTTTGGGCAGTTTACAATCGCGTTGTTTTGCGCATCGCACTGTTTTGTGTAGCTTACACTCGCGCTGTTTTGGGCATCGCACTGTTTTGTGCAGTTTACACTCGCGCTCTTTTGCGCATCGCACTGTTTTGTGCAGTTTACACTCGCGTTGTTTTGCACGTCGCACTGTTTTGTGCAGTTTACACTAGCGTTGTTTTGCCCCTCGCACTGTTTTGTGCAGTTTATCACTCGCGCTATTTTACGCAGCGTGCTTTTTTTGTGCAGGTTACGCATGCGCTGTTTTGCGCATCGCACTGTTTTGTGCTGCTTACACTTGCCCTGTTTTATGCATCGCACTGTTTTGTGCAGTTTATCACTCGCGCTGTTTTGCCCAGCGCACTGTTTTGTGCAGTTCACACTCGCGCTGTTTTGCGCGTCGCACTGTTTTGTGCAGTTTACAAAAGCGCTATTTTGCGCATCGCACTGTTTTGTGCAGTTTATCACTCGCGCTGTTTTGCGCATCGCACTGTTTTGTGCAGTTTACACTCGCGCTCTTTTGCGCATCACACTGTATTGTGCAGTTTACAATCGCGCTATTTTGCGCGTCGCACTATTTTGTGCAGTTTACACTGGCGCTGTTTTGCGCCTCGCACTGATTTGTGCAGTTTATCACTCGCGCTATTTTGCGCAGCGCACTTTTTTGTGCGGATTACACTCGCGCTGTTTTGCGCAGTGCACTATTTTCTGCAGTTTACACTCGCGCTGTTTTGCGCATCGCACTATTTTGTGCAGTTTCTCAGTCGCGGTGTTTTGCGCAGCGCACTGTTTTGTCCAGTTTATCACTCGCGCTGTTTTGCGCACCGCTTAGTTTTGTGCAGTTTACACTCACGCTGTTTTGCGCATCGCACTGTTTTGTGCAGGTGACACTCGCGCAATTTTGGGCATCGCACTGTTTTGTGGAGTTTACACTCGCGCTGTTTTGGGCATCGCACTGTTTTTTAGCAGTTTACACTCGCGCGGTTTTGCGCATCGCACTGTTTTGTGCAGTTTCTCACTCGCGCTATTTTGCGTATCGCACTATTTTGTGTAGTTTATCACTCGCCTTGTTTTGCGCATCGCACTGTTTTGTGCAGTTTATCACCCGCGCTATTTTGCGCAGCGCACTGTTTTGTGCAATTTACACTCGCGCTCTTTTGCGCACCGCACTGTTTTGTGCAGTTTATAGGGACGCTGTTTTGCGCATCGCACTGTTTTATGCAGTTTATCACTCGCGCTGTTTTGCGCAGCGCACTGTTTTGTGCAGTTTACACTCGCGCTGTTTTGCGCATCCCACTGTTTTGTGCAGTTTACACTAGCGCTATTTTTGCGCAGCGCACTGTTTTGTGCAGTTTACACTCGCGCTCCTTTGCGCATCACACTGTATTGTGCAGTTTACACTCGCGCTGTTTTGAGTGTCGCACTACTTTGTGCAGTTTACACAGGCGCTGTTTTGCACCTCGCACTGATTGGTGCAGTTTATCACTCGCACTGTTTTGCGCAGTGCACTTTTTTGTGCAGTTTACACTCGCGCTGTTTTGCGCATCTCACTGTTTTGTGCAGTTCACACTCGCGCTGTTTTGCAAAGCGCACTGTTTTGTGCAGTTTACACTTGCGCTGTTTTGCACATCGCACTGTTTTGTGCAGTTTACACTAGCGCTGTTTTGCGAATCGCACTGTTTTGTGCAGTTTACACTAGCGCTGTTTTTCGTAGCGCACCGTTTTGTGCAGTTAACACTCGCGCTGTTTTGTGCATCGCACTGTTTTGTACAGCTTACACTCGCGCTGTTTTGGGCATCGCACTGTTTTGGGCAGTTTACAATCGCGTTGTTTTGCGCATCGCACTGTTTTGTGTAGCTTACACTCGCGCTGTTTTGGGCATCGCACTGTTTTGTGCAGTTTACACTCGCGCTCTTTTGCGCATGGCACTATTTTGTGCAGTTTACACTCGCGTTGTTTTGCGCGTCACACTATTTTGTGCAGTTTACACTAGAGCTGTTTTACGCCTCGCACTGTTTTGTGCAGTTTATCACTCGCGCTATTTTACGCAGCGTGCTATTTTGTGCAGGTTACACTCGCGCTGTTTTGCGCATCGCACTGTTTTGTGCAGGTTACACTCGCGCTGTTTTACGCATCGCACTATTTTGTGCAGTTCATCACTCGCGCTATTTTGCCCAGCGCACTGTTTTGTGCAGTTCACACTCGCGCTGTTTTGCGCGTCGCACTGTTTTGTGCAGTTTACACAAGCGCTATTTTGCGCATCGCACTGTTTTGTGCAGTTTATCACTCGCGCTGTTTTGCGCATCGCACTGTTTTGTGCAGTTTACACTCGCGCTATTTTGCGCATCCCATTGTATTGTGCAGTTTACATTCGCGCTGTTTTGCGCGTCGCACTACTTTGTGTAGTTTACACTGGCGCTGTTTTGCGCCTCGCACTGATTTGTGCAGTTTATCACTCGCGTTGTTTTGCGCCGCGCACTTTTTTGTGCGGTTTACACTCGCGCTGTTTTGCGCGTCGCACTGTTTTGTGCAGTTCATCACTCGCGCTGTTTTGCACAGCGCACTATTTTGTGTAGTTTACACTCGCGCTGTTTTGCGCATCGCACTGTTTTGTGCAGTTTACCCTAGCGCTGTTTTGCGCATCGCACTGTTTTGTGCAGTTTACACTAGCGCTATTTTTCGCAGCGCGCCGTTTTGTGCAGTATACACTCGCGCTGTTTTGTGCATCGCCCTGTTTTGTACAGCTTACACTCGCGCTGTTTTGGGCATCGCACTGTTTTGGGCAGTTTACACTCGCGTTGTTTTGCGCATCGCACTGTTTTGTGCAGCTTACACTCGCGCTGTTTTGGGCATCGCACTATTTTGTGCAGTTTACACTCGCGCTCTTTTGCGCATCGCACTGTTTTGTGCAGTTTACACTCGCGTTGTTTTGCGCGTCGCACTGTTTTGTGCAGTTTACACTAGCGCTGTTTTGCGCCTCGCACTGTTTTGTGCAGTTTATCACTCGCGCTGTTTTGCGCAGCGCACTGTTTTGTGCAGTTTACACTCGCGCTGTTTTGCGCATCGCACTGTTTTGTACAGCTTACACTCGCGTTGTTTTACGCATCGCACTGTTTCATGCAGTTTATCACTCGCGTTGTTTTGCCCGGCGCACTGTATTGTGCAGTTTACACTCGCGCTGTTTTGCGCAGTGCACTATTTTCTGCAGTTTACACTCGCGCTGTTTTGTGCAGTTTATCAGTCGCGGAGTTTTGCGCAGCACACTGTTTTGTGCAGTTTATCACTCGCGCTGTTTTGCGCACTGAACAGTTTTGTGCAGTTTACACTCGCGCTGTTTTGCGCATCGCACTGTTTTGTGCAGGTGACACTCGCGCTGTTTTGGGCATCGCACTGTTTTGTGCAGTTCACACACGCGCTGTTTTGCACATCGCACTGTTTTGTGGAGTTTACACTCGCGCTGTTTTGGGCATCGCACTGTTTTGTGCAGTTTACACTCGCGCAGTTTTGCGCATCGCACTGCTTTGTGCAGTTTATCACTAGCGCTATTTTGCCCAGCGCACTGTTTTGTGCAGTTTACACTTGCGCTCTTTTGCGCATCGCACTGTTTTATGCAGTTTACAGTGACGCTGTTTTGCGCATCGAACTGTTTTGTGCAGTTTATCACTCGCGCTGTTTTGCGCAACGCACTGTTTTGTGCAGTTTACACACGTGCCGTTTTGCGCATCCCACTGTTTTGTGCAGTTTACACTAGCGCTGTTTTGCGCAGCGCACTATTTTGTGCAGTTTACCCTCGCGCTCCTTTGCGCATCACACTGTATTGTGCAATTTACACTCGCGCTGTTTTGCGCGTCGCACTACTTTGTGCAGTTTACACTGGCGCTGTTTTGCGCCTCGCACTGATTTGTGCAGTTTATCACTCGCGCTGTTTTGCGCAGCGCACTTTTTTGTGCAGTTGACACTCGCGCTGTTTTGCACATCGCACTGTTTTGTGCAGTTCATCACTCGCGCTGTTTTGCCCAGCGCACTGTTTTGGGCTGTTTACACTCGCGTTGTTTTGCGCATCGCACTGTTTTGTGCAGCTTACACTCACGTTGTTTTGGGCTTCGCACTGTTTTGTGCAGTTTACACTCACGCTCTTTTGCGCTTCGCACTGTTTTGTGCAGTTTACACTCGCGTTGTTTTGCGCGTCGCACTGTTTTGTGCAGTTTACACTAGCGTTGTTTTGCGCCTCGCACTTTTTGTGCAGTTTATCACTCGCGCTATTTTACGCAGCGTGCTTTTTTTGTGCAGGTTACGCACGCGATGTTTTGCGCATCGCACTGTTTTGTGCAGCTTACACTTGCCCTGTTTTATGCATCGCACTGTTTTGTGCAATTTATCACTCGCGCTGTTTTGCCCAGCGCACTGTTTTATGCAGTTCACACTCGCGCTGTTTTGCGCGTCGCACTGTTTTGTGCAGTTTACAAAAGCGCTATTTTGCGCATCGCACTGTTTTGTGCAGTTTATCACTCGCGCTGTTTTGCGCATCGCACTGTTTTGTGCAGTTTACACTCGCGCTCTTTTGCGCATCGCACTGTATTGTGCAGTTTACACTCGCGCTGTTTTGCGCGTCGCACTATTTTGTGCAGTTTACAATGGCGCTGTTTTGCGCCTCGCACTGATTTGTGCAGTTTATCACTCGCGCTGTTTTGCGCAGCGCACTTTTTTGTGCAGTTGACACTCGCGCTGTTTTGCACATCGCACTGTTTTGTGCAGTTCATCACTCGCGCTCTTTTGCGCATCGCACTGTTTTGTGCAGTTTACCCTCGCGTTGTTTTGCGCGTCGCACTGTTTTGTGCAGTTTACACTAGCGTTGTTTTGCGCCTGGCACTGTTTTGTGCAGTTTATCACTCGCGCTATTTTACGTAGCGTGCTTTTTTCGTGCAGGTTACGCACGCGCTGTTTTGCCCATCGCACTATTTTGTGCAGCTTACACTTGCCCTGTTTTATGCATCGCACTGTTTTGTGCAGTTTATCACTCGCGCTGTTTTGCCCAGCGCACTGTTTTGTGCAGTTCACACTCGCGCTGTTTTGCGCGTCGCACTGTTTTGTACAGTTTACAAAAGCGCTATTTTGCGCATCGCACTGTTTTGTGCAGTTTATCACTCGCGCTGTTTTGCGCATCGCACTGTTTTGTGCAGTTTACACTCGCGCTCTTTTGTGCATCACACTGTATTGTGCAGTTTACACTCGCGCTGTTTTGCGCGTCGCACTATTTTGTGCAGTTTACACTGGCGCTGTTTTGCGCCTCGCACTGATTTGTGCAGTTTATCCCTCGCGCTGTTTTGCGCAGCGCACTTTTTTGTGCGGATTACACTCGCGCTGTTTTGCGCAGTGCACTATTTTCTGCAGTTTACACTCGCGCTGTTTTGTGCATCGCACTATTTGGTGCAGTTTCTCAGTCGCGGTGTTTTGCGCAGTGCACAGTTTTGTCCAGTTTATCACTCGCGCTGTTTTGCGCACCGCATAGTTTTGTGCAGTTTACACTCACGCTGTTTTGCGCATCGCACTGTTTTGTGCAGGTGACACTCGCGCAGTTTTGGGCATCGCACTGTTTTGTGGAGTTTACACTCGCGCTGTTTTGGGCATCACACTGTTTTGTGCAGTTTACACTCGCGCGGTTTTGCGCATCGCCTGTTTTGTGCAGTTTCTCACTCGCGCTATTTTGCGAATCGCACTATTTTGTGTAGTTTATCACTCGCGCTGTTTTGCGCATCGCACTGTTTTGTGCAGTTTATCCCTCGCGCTATTTTTCGCAGCGCACTGTTTTGTGCAGTTTACACTCGCGCTCTTTTGCGCATCGCACTGTTTTGTGCAGTTTATAGGGACGCTGTTTTGCGCATCGCACTGTTTTGTGCAGTTTATCACTCGCGCTGTTTTGCACAGCGCACTGTTTTGTGCAGTTTACACTCGCGCTGTTTTGCGCATCCCACTGTTTTGTGCAGTTTACACTAGCGCTTTTTGCGCAGCGCACTGTTTTGTGCAGTTTACACTCGCGCCCCTTTGCGCATCACATTGTATTGTGCAGTTTACACTCGCACTATTTTGAGCGTCGCACTACTTTGTGCAGTTTACACTGGCGCTGTTTTGCGCCTCGCACTGATTTGTGCAGTTTATCACTCGCATTGTTTTGCGCAGTGCACTTTTTTGTGCAGTTTACACTCGCGCTGTTTTGCGCATCGCACTGTTTTGTGCAGTTTACACTAGCGCTGTTTTGCGCATCGCACTGTTTTGTGCAGTTTACACTAGCGCTGTTTTTCGCTGCGCACCGTTTTGTGCAGTTAACACTCGCGCTGTTTTGTGCATCGCACTGTTTTGTACAGCTTACACTCGCGCTGTTTTGGGCATCGCATTGTTTTGGGCAGTTTACAATCGCGTTGTTTTGCGCATCGCACTGTTTTGTGCAGCTTACACTCGCGCTGTTTTGGGCATCGCACTGTTTTGTGCAGTTTACACTCGGGCTCTTTTGCGCATCGCACTGTTTTGTGCAGTTTACACTCACGTTGTTTTGCGCATCGCACTGTTTTGTGCAGTTTACACTAGAGCTGTTTTACGCCTCGCACTGTTTTGTGCAGTTTATCACTCGTGCTATTTTACGCAGCGTGCTGTTTTGTGCAAGTTACACTCGCGCGGTTTTGCGCATCGCACTGTTTTGTGCAGCTTACACTCGCGCTGTTTTACGCATCGCACTGTTTTGTGCTGTTCATCACTCGTGCTATTTTGCCCAGCGCACTGTTTTGTGCAGTTCACACTCGCGCTGTTTTGCGCGTCGCACTGTTTTGTGCAGTTTACACAAGCGCTATTTTGCGCATCGCACTGTTTTGTGCAGTTTATCACTCGCGCTGTTTTGCGCATCGCACTGTTTTGTGCAGTTTACACTCGCGCTCTTTTGCGCATCCCACTGTATTGTGCAGTTTACATTCGCGCTGTTTCGCGCGTCGCACTATTTTGTGCAGTTTACACTGGCGCTGTTTTGCGCCTCGCACTGATTTGTGCAGTTTATCACTCGCGCTGTTTTGCGCAGCGCACTTTTTTGTGCGGTTTACACTCGCGCTGTTTTGCGCGTCGCACTGTTTTGTGCAGTTCATCACTCGCGCTGTTTTGCACAGCGCACTGTTTTGTGTAGTTTACACTCGCGCTGTTTTGCGCATCGCACTGTTTTGTGCAGTTTACCCTAGCTCTGTTTTGCGCATCGCACTGTTTTGTGCAGTTAACACTAGCGCTATTTTTCGCAGCGCACCGTTTTGTGCAGTTAACACTCGCGCTGTTTTGTGCATCGCACTGTTTTGTACAGCTTACACTCGCGCTGTTTTGGGCATAGCATTGTTTTGGGTAGTTTACAATCGCGTTGTTTTGCGCATCGCACTGTTTTGTGCAGCTTACACTCGCACTGTTTTGGGCATCGCACTGTTTTGTGCAGTTTACACTCGGGCTCTTTTGCGCATCGCACTGTTTTGTGCAGTTTACACTCGCGTTGTTTTGCGCGTCGCACTGTTTTGTGCAGTTTATCACTCGCGCTATTTTACGCAGCGTGCTGTTTTGTGCAAGTTACACTAGCGCTGTTTTGCGCATCGCACTGTTTTGTGCAGCTTACACTCGCGCTGTTTTACGCATCACACTGTTTTGTGCAGTTCATCACTCGCGCTATTTTGCCCAGCGCACTGTTTTGTGCAGTTCACACTCGCGCTGTTTTGCGCGTCGCACTGTTTTGTGCAGTTTACACAAGCGCTATTTTGCGCATCGCACTGTTTTGTGCAGTTTATCACTCGCGCTGTTTTGCGCATCGCACTGTTTTGTGCAGTTTACACTCGCGCTCTTTTGCGCATCCCACTGTATTGTGCAGTTTACATTCGCGCTGTTTTGCGCGTCGCACTATTTTGTGCAGTTTACACTGGCGCTGTTTTGCGCCTCGCACTGATTTGTGCAGTTTATCACTCGCGCTGTTTTGCGCAGCGCATTTTTTTGTGCGGTTTACACTCACGCTGTTTTGCGCGTCG
Organism: Camellia japonica; assembly: GCA_030407325.1. Lineage (NCBI taxonomy): Eukaryota > Viridiplantae > Streptophyta > Magnoliopsida > Ericales > Theaceae > Camellia > Camellia japonica. The sequence continues at coordinate 44,517 of JAPPVO010002171.1, forward strand.
CACTGTTTTGTGCAGTTCATCACTCGCGCTGTTTTGCACAGCGCACTGTTTTGTGTAGTTTACACTCGCGCTGTTTTGCGCATCGCACTGTTTTGTGCAGTTTACCCTAGCGCTGTTTTGCGCATCGCACTGTTTTGTGCAGTTTACACTAGCGCTGTTTTTCGCAGCGCACCGTTTTGTGCAGTTTACACTCGCGCTGTTTTGTGCATCGCACTGTTTTGTACAGCTTACACTCGCGCTGTTTTGGGCATCGCACTGTTTTGGGCAGTTTACACTCGCGTTGTTTTGCGCATCGCACTGTTTTGTGCAGCTTACACTCGCGCTGTTTTCGGCGTCGCACTATTTTGTGCAGTTTACACTCGCGCTCTTTTGCGCATCGCACTGTTTTATGCAGTTTACACTCGCGTTGTTTTGCGCGTCGCACTGTTTTGTGCAGTTTACACTAGCGCTGTTTTGCGCCTCGCACTGTTTTGTGCAGTTTATCATACGTGCTATTTTACGCAGCGCACTATTTTGTGCAGGTTACACTCGCGCTGTTTTGCGCATCGCACTGTTTTGTGCAGCTTACACTCGCGCTGTTTTACGCATCGCACTGTTTTGTGTAGTTTATCACTCGCATTGTTTTGCCCAGCGCACTGTATTGTGCAGTTTACACTCGCGCTGTTTTGCTCGTCGCACTGTTTTGTGCAGTTTACAAAAGCGCTATTTTGCGCATCGCACATTTTTGTGCAGTTTATCCCTCGCGCTGTTTTGCGCATCGCACTGTTTTGTGCATTTTATCAATCGCGTTGTTTTGCGCAGCGCACTGTTTTGTGCATTTCATCAGTCGCGTTGTTTTGCGCAGCGCACTGTTTTGTGCAGTTTATCACTCGCGCTATTTTTCGCAGTGCACTGTTTTGTGCAGTTTACACTCGCGCTGTTTTGCGCATCGCACTGTTTTGTGCAGTTCATCACTCGCGTTGTTTTGCGCAGCGCACTGTTTTGTGCAGTTTACCACTCGCGCTGTTTTGCGCAGCGTACTATTTTGTGTAGTTTACATTCGCGCTGTTTCGCGTATCGCACTATTTTGTGCAGCTTACACTCATGCTGTTTTGGGCATCGCACTGTTTTGTGCAGTTTACACTCGCGCTGTTTTTCGCAGCGTACTGTTTTGCGCAGGTTACACTCACACTGTTTTGCGCATCGCACTGTTTTGTGTGGCTTACACTCATGCTGTTTTGGGCATCGCACTGTTTTGTGCAGTTTCCACTCGCGCTGTTTTGCGCAGCGCACTATTTTGTACAGTTTACACTCGCGCTGTTTTGCGCAGCGCACTGTTTTGTGCATTTTACACTCACGCTTTTTTGCGTACCGCACTGTTTCGTGCAGTTTACACTCGCGCTGTTTTGCGCATCGCACCGTTTTGTGCAGTTTACACTAGCGCTGTTTTGCGCCTCGCACTGTTTTGTGCAGTTTATCACTCGCGCTGTTTTGGGCATCGCACTGTTTTGTGCAGTTTACACTCGCGCTATTTTGCGCAACACACTGTTTTGTCCATTTTACACTCGCGCTGTTTTGCGCAGCGCACTGTTTTGTGCAGTTTATACTCGTACTGTTTTGGGCATCGCACAGTTTTGTGCAGTTTACACTCGTGCTCTTTTGCGCAGCGCACCGTTTTGTGTAGTTTGCACTAGCACTGTTTTCCGCATCGCACTGTTTTGTGCAGTTTACACTCGCGCTGTTTTGCGCATCGCACTGTTTTGTGCAGTTTACACAAGCGCTGTTTTTCGCAGCGCACCGTTTTGTGCAGTTTACACTCACGCTGTATTGCGCATCGCACAGTTTTGTGCAGGTGACACTCGCGCAGTTTTGGGCATCGCACTGTTTTGTGGAGTTTACACTCGCGCTGTTTTGGGCATCACACTGTTTTGTGCAGTTTACACTCGCGCGGTTTTGCGCATCGCCCTGTTTTGTGCAGTTTCTCACTCGCGCTATTTTGCGAATCGCACTATTTTGTGTAGTTTATCACTCGCGCTGTATTGCGCATCGCACAGTTTTGTGCAGCTTACACTCGCGCTGTTTTGGGCATCGCACTGTTTTGGGCAGTTTACACTCGCGTTGTTCTGCGTATCACACTGTTTTGTGCAGCTTACACTCGCGCTGTTTTGGGCATCGCACTGTTTTGTGCAGTTTACACTCGCGCTCTTTTGCGTATCGCACTGTTTTGTGAAATTTATACTCGCGCTGTTTTGCGCGTCGCACGGTTTTGTGCAGTTTACACTAGCGCTGTTTTGCGCCTCACACTATTTTGTGCAGTTTATCACTCACGCTATTTTACGCAGCGCACTGTTTTCTGTAGGTTACACTAGCGTTGTTTTGTGCATCGCACTGTTTTGTGCAGCTGACACTCGCGCTGTTTTGCGCATCACACTGTTTTGTGCAGTTTATCACTCGCGCTGTTTTACCCAGCGCACTGTTTGTGCAGTTTACACTCGCGCTGTTTTGCGCGTCACACTGTTTTGTGCAGTTTACACAAGCGCTATTTTGCGCATCGCACTGTTTTGTGCAGTTTATCACTCGCGCTGTTTTTTGTAGCGCTCTGTTTTGTGCAGTTTACCATCGCGCTGTTTTGCGCATTGCACTGTTTTGTGCATTTCATCAGTCGTGTTGTTTTGCGCAAGGCACTGTTTTGTGCAGTTTATCACTCGCACTGTTTTTCGCAGCGCACTGTGTTGTGCCGTTTACACTAGCGCTGTTTTGCGCATCGCACTGTTTTGTGCAGTTCATCGTTCGCGTTGTTTTGCGCAGCGCACTGTTTTGTGCAGTTTATCACTCGCGCTGTTTTGCGCAGCGTACTGTTTTGTGTAGTTTACATTCGCGATGTTTTGCGCATCGCGCTATTTTCTGCAGCTTACACTGGCGCTGTTTTGGGGATCGTACTGTTTTGTGCAGTTTACACTCGCGCTGTTTTTCGCAGCGCACTGTATTGTGCAGGTTACACTCCCACTGTTCTGCGCATCGCACTATTTTGTGCAGGTTACACTCCCACTGTTTTGCGCATCGCACTGTTTTGTGCAGCTTACACTCACGCTGTTTTAGGCATCGCACTATTTTGTGCAGTTTCCACTAGCGCTGTTTTGCGCCGCGCACTGTTTTGTACAGTTTACACTCGCGCTGTTCTGCGCAGCGCACTATTTTGTGCATTTTACACTCGCGCTGTTTTGCGTATCGCACTGTTTTGTGCAGTTTACACTCGCGCTGTTTTGCGCATCGCACAGTTTTGTGCAGTTTACACTAGCGCTGTTTTGCGCCTCGCACTGTTTTGTGCAGTTTATCACTCGCGCTGTTTTCGGCATCGCACTGTTTTTTGCAGTTTACACTCGCGCTGTTTTGCGCAGCGCATTGTTTTGTCCAGTTTACAATCGCGCTGTTTTGCGCAGCGCACTGTTTTGTGCAGTTTACACTCGTGCTGTTTTGGGCATCGCACTGTTTTGTGCAGTTTACACTCGCGCTGTTTTGCGCATCGGTCTGTTTTGTGCAGTTTATCACTCGCGTTGTTTTGCGCAGCGCACCGTTTTGTGCAGTTTACACTCGCGCTGTTTTGCGCATCGCACTGTTTTGTGCAGCTTACACTCACGCTGTTTTGGGCATCACACTATTTTGTGCAGTTTTCACCCGCGCTGTTTTGCGCAGCGCACTATTTTGTGCTGTTTATCACTAGCGCTGTTTTGTGCCTCACACTGTTTTGTGCAGTTTATCACTCGCGCTGTTTTGCGCAGCGCACTGTTTTGTGCAGGTTACACTTGCATTGTTTTGCGCATCGCACTATTTTGTGCAGCTTACACTCGCGCGGTTTTGCGCGTTGCACTATTTTGTGCAGTTTATCACTCGCGCTGTTTTGCACAGCGCACTGTTTTGTCCAGTTTACACTCGCGCTGTTTTGCGCATCGCACTGTTTTGTGCAGTTTACACTAGCGCTGTTTTGCGCATCACACTGTTTTGTGCAGTTTATCACTCGCGCTGTTTTTCGCAGCGCACGGTTTTGTGCAGTTTACACTCGCGCTGTTTTGCGCATCGAACTGTTTCTGCAGCATACACTCGCGCTGTTTTGGGCATCGCACTGTTTTGTGCAGTTTACACTCGCGCTGTTATGCGCATCACACTGTTTTGTGCAGCTTACACTCGCGCTGTTTTGGGCATCACACTGTTTTGTGCAGTTTACACTCGTGCTGTTTTGCGCATCGCACTCTTTTGTGCAGTTTATCACTCGCGCTATTTTGCCCAGCGCACTGTTTTGTGCAGTTTAAACTCGCGCTCTTTTGCGCATCGCACTGTTTTGTGTAGTTTATCACTCGCGCTGTTTTGCGCAGTGCACTGTTTTGTGCAGTTTACACTCGCGTTGTTTTGCGCATCGCACTGTTTTGTGCAGTTTATCAGTCGGGTTGTTTTGCGCAGCGCACTATTTTGTGCAGTTGATCAGTCGCGATGTTTTGCGCAGCGCACTGTTTTGTGCAGTTTATCACTCAGGCTGTTTTGCGCAGCGCACTGTTTTGTGTAGTTAACACTCGGGTTGTTCTGCGCACCGCACTGTTTTGTGCAGTTTATCACTCGCGCTGTTTTGCGCACCGCCCCGTTTTGTGCAGTTTATCGCTCGCGCTGTTTTGCGCACCGCACAGTTTTGTGCGGTTTACACTCGCGCTGTTTTGCACATCGCACTGTTTTGTGCAGTTTATCACTCGCGCAGTTTTGCGTAGCGCACGATTTTTTGTGCAGTTTACACTCTCGCTGTTTTGCGCATCACACACTTTTGTGCGGTTTATCAGTCGCGCTGTTTTGCGTATCGCACTATTTTGTCCAGCTTATCACTCGCGCTGTTTTGCACAGCGCACTGTTTTGTGCAGTTTACAGTCGCACTATTTTGCGCATCGCACTGTTTTGTACAGTTTATCAGTCGCGCTGTTTTGCGCAAGGCACTCTTTTGTGCAGTTTATCAGTCGCGCTGTTTTACGCAGCGCACTGTTTTGTGCAGTTTACACTCGCGCTGTTTTGCGCAACGCACTCTTTTGTGCAGTTTACACTCGCGCTGTTTTGCGCATCGCACTGTTTTGTGCAGTTTGTCACTCGCACTGTTTTGCGCAGCGCACAGTTTTGTGCAGTTTCTCACTCGCGCTCTTTTGCGCACCGCACTGTCTTGTGCAGTTTACACTCTCGCTGTTTTGCGCACCGCACTATTTTGTGCAGTTTACACCCTCGCTGTTTTGCGCATCGCACTGTTTTGTCCAGTTCACCACTCGCGCTGTTTTGCCCAGCGCACTGTTTTGTGCAGTTTACACTCGCGCTGTTTTGCGCAGCGCACTATTTTGTGCAGTTTACACTCACGTTGTTTTCCGCATCAGACTGTTTTGTGCAGTTTATCACTCACGCTATTTTGCGCAGCGCACTGTTTTGTGCAGTTTACACTCGCGCTATTTTGCACATCGCACTGTTTTGTGCAGTTTATCACTCGCGCTGTTTTGCGCAGCGTACTATTTTTTGTTGCAGTTTACACTCCCGCTATTTTGGGCATCGCGCACTTTTGTGCAGTTTATCAGTCGCGCTATTTTGCGTATCGCACTATTTTACGCAGTTTATCACTCGCGCTGTTTTGCGCAGCACACTGTTTTGTGTAGTTTATCTGTTGCGCGTTTTGCGCAGCGCACTGTTTTGTGCCGTTGACACCCGCGCTGTTTTACGCAGCGGACTATTTTGTGCAGTTTACACTCGCGATGTTTTGCGCATTGCACTGTTTTGTGCAGTTTATTACTCGAGCTCTTTTGCGCAGCGCACTGTTTTGTGCAGTTTACACTCGCGCTGTTTTGCGCATCGCACTGTTTTGTGCAGTTTATCACTCGCGCTGTTTTGCGCAGCGCACTCTTTTGTGTAGTTTACACTCGCGCTGTTTTGCGCAGCGCACTGTTTTGTGCAGTTTACACTCGAGCTGTTTTGCGCGTCGTACTGTTTTCTGCAGTTTATCACTCGCGCAGTTTTGCGCAACGCACGGTTTTTTGTGCAGTTTACACTCACGCTATTTTGCGCATCGCACACTTTTGTGCAGTTTATCAGTCGCGCTGTTTTGCGCATCGCACTGTTTTATGCAGTTTATCAGTCGCGTTGTTTTGCGGAGCGCACTGTTTTGTGCAGTTTAACACTGGCGCTGTTTTGCGCACCGTACTGTTTTGTGCAGTTTACACTCGCGTTGTTTTGCGCATCGTACTCTTTTCTGCAGTTTATCACTCGCGCAGTTTTGCACAGCGCACTGTTTTTTGTGCAGTTTACACTCCCGCTGTTTTGCGCATCGCACACTTTTGTGCAATTTATCAGTCGCGCTGTTTTACGTATCGCACTATTTTGTGCAGTTTATCACTCGCGCTATTTTGCGCAGCGCACTGTTTTGTGCAGTTTACAGTCGCACTGTTTTGCGCATCGCACTGTTTTGTGCAGTTTATCAGTCGCGCCGTTTTGCGCAGGGCACTATTTTGGGCAGTTTATCAGTCGCGCTGTTTTGCGCAGGGCACTGTTTTGTGCAGTTTACACTCGCGCTGTTTTGTGCAGCGCACTGTTTTGTGCAGTTTACACTGGCGCTGTTTTGCGCATCGCACTGTTTTGTGCAGTTTATCACTCGCGCTGTTTTGCGCAGCGCACTGTTTTGTGCAGTTTACACGCGCGCTGTTTTGCGCATCGCACTGTTTTGTTCAGTTTATCACTCGCGCTGTTTTGCGCAGCGCACTGTTTTGTGCAGTTTACACGCGCGCTGTTTTGCGCATCGCACTGTTTTGTGTAGTTTACACTCCCGCTGTTTTGCGCAGTTTACACTCCCGCTGTTTTGCGCATCGCACACTTTTGTGCAGTTTATCAGTCCCGCTGTTTTGTGAATCGCGTAATTTTGTGATGTTTATCAGTCGCGCTGTTTTGCGCAGCGCACTATTTTGTGCAGTTTACACTCGCGCTGTTTTGCACAGCGCACTATTTTGTGCAGTTTACACTCACGCTGTTTTGCGCAGTTTACACTGTTTTGTGCAGTTTATCACTCGCGTTGTTTTGTGCAGTTTACACTCGCGCTGTTTTGCGCATCGCACTGTTTTGTGCAGTTTATCACTCGTGTTGTTTTGCGCATCGCACTGTTTTGTGCAGTTTACACTCGTGCTGTTTTGCGCAGCGCACTATTTTGTGCAGTTTATCAGTCGCGGTGTTCTGCGCAGCGCACTGTTTTGTGCAGTTTATCACTCGCGCTGTTTTGCGCAGCACGCTATTTTGTGCATTGTACACTCACGCCGTTTTGCGCATCGCACTATTTTGTAGAGTTTATCACTCGCGCTGTTTTGCGCAGCGCACGATTTTTTTTGCAGTTTACACTCCCGCTGTTTTGCGCATCGCACACTTTTGTGCGGTTTATCTGTCACGCTGTTTTGCGCATCGCACACTTTTGTGCAGTTTATCAGTCGCGCTGTTTTGCGTGTCGCACTATTTTGTACAGTTTACAGTCGCACTGTTTTGCGCATCGCAGTCTTTTGTGCTATTTATCAGTCGCGCTGTTTTGTGCAGCGCACTATTTTGTGCAGTTTAAACTCGCGCTGTTTGGCGCAGCGCACTGGTTTGTGCAGTTTACACTCGCGCTGTTTTGCGCATCGCACTGTTTTGTGCAGTTTATCACTCGCGCTGTTTTGCGCAGCGTAATGTTTTGTGCAGTTTATCAATCTTGCTGTTTTGCGCACCGTACTGTTTTGTGCAGTTTACACTCGCACTACTTTGCGCATCGCACTGTTTTGTGCAGTTTATCACTCGCGCTGTTTTGCGCATAGCACACTTTTGTGCAGTTTAACAGTCCCGCTGTTTTGCGTATCACACAGTTTTGTGCAATTTATCACTCGCGCTGCTTTCCGCAACGTACTGTTTTGTGTAGTTTACTGTTGCACTGTTTTGTGCAGTTTATCAGTCGCGCTGTTTTGCGAAGCGCCCTATTTTGTGCAGTTTACATTCGCGCTGTTTTACGCATCGCACTCTTTTGTGCAGTTTATCCCTCGCGCTATTTTGCCCAGCGCACCGTTTTGTGCAGTTTACACTCGCGCTCTTTTGCGCATCGGACTGTTTTGTGCAGTTTACACTGACATTGTTTTGCGCATCGCACTGTTTTGTGCAGTTTATCACTCGCGCTGTTTTGCGCAGCGCACTATTTTGTGCAGTTTACACTCGCGCTGTTTTGCGCGTCGCACTGTTTTATGCAGTTTATCAGTCGGGTTGTTTTGCGCAGCGCACTGTTTTGTGCAGTTTATCAGTCGCGATGTTTTGTGCAGCGCACTGTTTTGTGCAGTTTATCACTCGGGCTGTTTTGCACAACGCACTGTTTTGTGCAGTTTACACTCGCGCTGTTTTGCGCACCGCACTGTTTTGTGCAGTTTACCACTCGCGCTGTTTTGGCAGCGCACTGTTTTGTGCAGTTTATCACTCGCGCTGTTTAACGCACCGCACTGTTTTTTGCAGTATACGCTCGCGCTGTTTTGCGCATCGCATTGTTTTGTGCAGTTTATCACTCGCACTGTTTTGCGCAGCGCACTGTTTTGTGCAGTTTACACTCGCGGTGTTTTGCGCATCGCACTGTTTTGTGTAGTTTATCAGTCGGGTTGTTTTGCGTAGCGCACTGTCTTGTGCAGTTTATCAGTGGTGATGTTTTGCGCAGCGCACTGTTTTGTGCAGTTTATCACTCGGGCTGGTTTGCGCAGTGCACTGTTTTGTGCAGTTTACAGTTGCACTGTTTTGCGCATCGCACTGTTTTGTGCAGTTTATCAGTCGCGCTGTTTTGCGCAGCGCACTGTTTTGTGCAGCTTACACTCACGCTGTTTTGTGCGGCGCACTGTTTTGTGCAGTTTACACTCGCGCTGTTTTGCGCATCGCACTCTTTTGTGCAGTTTATCACTCGCGCTATTTTGCCCAGCGCACTGTTTTGTGCAGTTTACACTCGCGCTCTTTTGCGCATCGCACTGTTTTGTGCAGTTTACACTGACGTTGTTTTGCACATCGCACTATTTTGTGCAGTTTACACTCGCGTGGTTTTGTGCATCGCACTGTTTTGTGCAGTTTATCAGTCGGGTTGTTTTGCGCAACGTACTCTTTTGTGCAGTTTATCAGTCGCGATGTTTTGCGCAGCGCACTGTTTTGTGCAGTTTATCACTCGGGCTGTTTTGCGCACCGCACTGTTTTGTGCAGTTTATCACTCGCGCTGTTTTGCGCAACGCACTGTTTTGGGCAGTTTATCACTCGCGCTGTTTTACGCAACGTACTGTTTTGTGCAGTTTACACTCGCGCTGTTTTGCGCATCGCACACTTTTGTGCAGAAGTATCAGTCGCGCTGTTTTGCGTATCGCACTATTTTGCGCAGTTTATCACTCGCGTAGTTTTGCGCAGCGCACTGTTTTGTGCAGTTTACAGTCGCACTGTTTTGTGCATAGCACTGTTTTGTGCAGTTTATCAGTCGCGCTATTTTGCGTAGGGCACTGTTTTGTGCAGTTTATCAGTCGCGCTATTTTTTGCAGCGCACTGTTTTGTGCAGTTTACACTCGCGCTGTTTTGCGCAGCGCACTCTTTTGTGCATCTTACACTCGCCTTGTTTTGCGCATCGCACTGTTTTGTGCAGTTTATCACTCGCGCTGTTTTGCGCAGCGCACTGTTTTGTGCAGTTTATCACTCGTGCTGTTTTGCGCACCGCACTATTTTGGGCAGTTTACACTCTTGCTCTTTTGCGCACCGCACTTTTTGTGCAGTTTACACTCGCGCTATTTTGCGCATCGCACTGTTTTGTGCAGTTCATCACTCGCGCTGTTTTGCGCAGCGCACTATTTTGTGCAGTTTACACTAGCGCTGTTTTGCGCAGCGCACTGTTTTGTGCAGTTTATCACTCGCGCTGTTTTACGCACCGCACTGTTTTGTGCAGTTTACACTCGCGCTGTTTTGCGCATCGCATTGTTTTGTGCAGTTTATCACTCGCACTGTTTTGCGCAGCGCACTATTTTGTGCAGTTTACACTCGCGCTGTTTTGCGCATCGCATTGTTTTGTGCAGTTTATCACTCGCACTGTTTTGTGCAGCGCACTGTTTTGTGCAGTTTACACTCGCGCTGTTTTGCGCATCGCACTGTTTTGTGCAGTTTATCAGTCGCATTGTTTTGCGCAGCGCACTGTTTTGTGCAGTTTATCACTCGCGCTGTTTTGCGCAGCGCACTGTTTTGTGCAGTTTATCAGTCGCGCTGTTTTGCGCAGCACACTGTTTTGTGCAGCTTACACTGACGCCGTTTCGTACGGCGCACTGTTTTGTGCAGTTTACACTCGCGTGTTTTGCGCATCGCACTCTTTTGTGCAGTTTATCACTGGCGCTGTTTTGCCTAGCGCACTGTTTTGTGCAGTTTACACTCGTGCTCTTTTACGCATCGCACTGTTTTGTGCAGTTTACACTGACGTGGTTTTGCACATCGCACTATTTTGTGCAGTTTACACTCGCGTGGTTTTGTGCATCGCACTGTTTTGTGCAGTTTATCAGTCGGGTTGTTTTGCGCAACGTACTCTTTTGTGCAGTTTATCAGTCGCGATGTTTTGCGCAGCGCACTGTTTTGTGCAGTTTATCACTCGGGCTATTTTGCGCACCGCACTGTTTTGTGCAGTTTATCACTCGCGCTGTTTTGCGCAGCGCACTGTTTTGTGCAGTTTATCACTCGCGCTGTTTTACGCAACGTACTGTTTTGTGCAGTTTATACTCGCGCTGTTTTGCGCATCGCACACTTTTGTGCAGAAGTATCAGTCGCGCTGTTTTGCGTATCGCACTATTTTGCGCAGTTTATCACTCGCGTAGTTTTGCGCAGCGCACTGTTTTGTGCAGTTTACAGTCGCACTGTTTTGTGCATAGCACTGTTTTGTGCAGTTTATCAGTCGCGCTATTTTGCGTAGGCACTGTTTTGTGCAGTTTATCAGTCGCGCTATTTTTCGCAGCGCACTGTTTTGTGCAGTTTACACTCGCGCGTTTTGCGCAGCGCACTCTTTTGTGCATCTTACACTCGCCTTGTTTTGCGCATCGCACTGTTTTGTGCAGTTTATCACTCGCGCTGTTTTGCGCAGCGCACTGTTTTGTGCAGTTTATCACTCGTGCTGTTTTGCGCACCGCACTATTTTGGGCAGTTTACACTCTTGCTCTTTTGCGCACCGCACTGTTTTGTGCAGTTTACACTCTCGCTATTTTGCGCATCGCATTGTTTTGTTCAGTTCATCACTCGCGCTGTTTCGCCCAGCGCACTATTTTGTGCAGTTTACACTAGCGCTGTTTTGCGCACGCACTGTTTTGGCAGTTTATCACTCGCGCTGTTTTACGCAACGTACTGTTTTGTGCAGTTTACACTCGCGCTGTTTTGCGCATCGCACACTTTTGTGCAGAAGTATCAGTCGCGCTGTTTTGCGTATCGCACTATTTTGCGCAGTTTATCACTCGCGTAGTTTTGCGCAGCGCACTGTTTTGTGCAGTTTACAGTCGCACTGTTTTGTGCATAGCACTGTTTTGTGCAGTTTATCAGTCGCGCTATTTTGCGTAGGGCACTGTTTTGTGCAGTTTATCAGTCGCGCTATTTTTTGCAGCGCACTGTTTTGTGCAGTTTACACTCGCGCTGTTTTGCGCAGCGCACTCTTTTGTGCATCTTACACTCGCCTTGTTTTGCGCATCGCACTGTTTTGGCAGTTATCACTCGCGCTGTTTTGCGCAGCGCACTGTTTTGTGCAGTTTATCACTCGTGCTGTTTTGCGCACCGCACTATTTTGGGCAGTTTACACTCTTGCTCTTTTGCGCACCGCACTGTTTTGTGCAGTTTACACTCTCGCTATTTTGCGCATCGCATTGTTTTGTGCAGTTCATCACTCGCGCTGTTTCGCCCAGCGCACTATTTTGTGCAGTTTACACTAGCGCTGTTTTGCGCACCGCACTGTTTTGTGCAGTTTATCACTCGCGCTGTTTTACGCACCGCACTGTCTTGTGAAGTTTACACTCGCGCTGTTTTGCGCATCGTATTGTTTTGTGCAGTTTATCACTCGCACTGTTTTGCGCAGCGCACTATTTTGTGCAGTTTACACTCGCGCTGTTTTGCGCATCGCATTGTTTTGTGCAGTTTATCACTCGCACTGTTTTGTGCAGCGCACTGTTTTGTGCAGTTTACACTCGCGCTGTTTTGCGCATCGCACTGTTTTGTGCAGTTTATCAGTCGGATTGTTTTGCGCAGCGCACTGTTTTGTGCAGTTTATCAGTCGCGATGTTTTGCGCAGCGCACTGTTTTGTGCAGTTTATCAGTCGCCTGTTTTGCGCAGCACACTGTTTTGTGCAGCTTACACTGACGCCGTTTCGTACGGCGCACTGTTTTGTGCAGTTTGCACTCGCGCTGTTTTGCGCATCGCACTCTTTTGTGCAGTTTATCACTGGCGCTGTTTTGCCTAGCGCACTGTTTTGTGCAGTTTACACTCGTGCTCTTTTACGCATCGCACTGTTTTGTGCAGTTTACACTGACGTGGTTTTGCACATCGCACTGTTTTGTGCAGTTTATCACTCGCGCTGTTTTGCGCAGCGCACTGTTTTGTGCAGTTTACACTCGCGTTGTTTTGCGCATCGCACTATTTTGTGCAGTTTATCAGTCGGGTTGTTTTGCGCAGCGTACTCTTTTTGCAGTTTATCAGTCGCGATGTTTTGCGCAGCGCACTGTTTTGTGCTGTTTATCACTCGGGCTGTTTTGCTCAGCGCTCTATTTTGTGTAGTTTACACTAGCGCTATTTTGCGCAACGCACTGTTTTGTGCAGTTTATCACTCGCGCTGTTTTGCGCAGCGCACTATTTTGTGCAGTTTATCACTCGCGCTGTTTTACGCACCGCACTGTTTTGTGCAGTTTACACTCGCGCTGTTTTGCGCATCGCACACTTTCGTGCAGAAGTATCAGTCGCGCTGTTTCGCGTATCGCACTATTTTGCGCAGTTTATCACTCGCGCAGTTTTGCGCAGCGCACTGTTTTGTGCAGTTTACAGTCGCACTGTTTTGTGCATAGCACTGTTTTGTGCAGTTTATCAGTCGCGCTATTTTGCGTAGGGCACTATTTTGTGCAGTTTATCAGTCGCGCTGTTTTCTGCAGCGCACTGTTTTGTGCAGTTTACACTCTCGCTGTTTTGCGCAGCGCACTCTTTTGTGCATTTTACACTCGCCTTGTTTTGCGCATCGCACTGTTTTGTGCAGTTTATCACTCGCGCTGTTTTGCGCAGCGCACTGTTTTGTGCAGTTTATCACTCGCGCTGTTTTGCGCACCGCACTATTTTGGGCAGTTTACACTCTTGCTGTTTTGCGCACTGCACTGTTTTGTGCAGTTTACACTCTCGTTATTTTGCGCATCGCATTGTTTTGTGCAGTTCATCACTCGCGCTGTTTCGCCCAGCGCACTATTTTGTGCAGTTTACACTAGCGCTGTTTTGCGCACCGCACTGTTTTGTGCAGTTTATCACTCGCGCTATTTTACGCACCGCACTGTTTTGTGCAGTTTACACTCGCGCTGTTTTGCGCATCGCATTGTTTTGTGCAGTTTATCACTCGCACTGTTTTGCGCAGCGCACTGTTTTGTGCAGTTTACACTCGCACTGTTTTGCGCATCGCATTGTTTTGTGCAGTTTATCACTCGCACTATTTTGTGCAGCGCACTGTTTTGTGCAGTTTACACTCGCTCTGTTTTGCGCATCGCACTGTTTTTGTGCAGTTTATCAGTCGGATTGTTTTGCGCAGCGCACTGTTTTGTGCAGTTTATCAGTCGCGATGTTTTGCGTAGCGCACTGTTTTGTGCAGTTTATCAGTCGCGCTGTTTTGTGCAGCACACTGTTTTGTGCAGCTTACACTCACGCCGTTTCGTGCGGCGCACTGTTTGGTGCAGTTTACACTCGCGCTGTTTTGCGCATCGCACTCTTTTGTGCAGTTTATCACTGGCGCTATTTTGCCTAGCGCATTGTTTTGTGCAGTTTACACTCGCGCTCTTTTGCGCATCGCACTGTTTTGTGCAATTTCCACTGACGTGGTTTTGCACATCGCACTGTTTTGTGCCGTTTATCACTCGCGCTGTTTTGCGCAGCGCACTGTTTTGTGCAGTTTACACTCGCGTTGTTTTGCGCATCGCACTGTTTTGTGCAGTTTATCAGTCGGGTTGTTTTGCGCAGCGTACTCTTTTGTGCAGTTTATCAGTCGCGATGTTTTGCGCAGCGCACTGTTTTGTGCAGTTTATCACTCGGGCTGTTTTGCGCAGCGCTCTGTTTTGTGTAGTTTACACTAGCGCTGTTTTGCCCACCGCACTGTTTTGTGTAGTTTATCACTCGCGCTGTTTTGCGCAGCGCACTATTTTGTGCAGTTTATCACTCGCGCTGTTTTACGCACCGCACTATTTTGTGCAGTTTACACTCGCGCTGTTTTGCGCATCGCACACTTTTGTGCAGAAGTATCAGTCGCGCTGTTTCGCGTATCGCACTATTTTGCGCAGTTTATCACTCACGCAGTTTTGCGCAGCGCACTGTTTTGTGCAGTTTACAGTCGCACTGTTTTGTGCATAGCACTGTTTTGTGCAGTTTATCAGTCGCGCTATTTTGCGTAGGGCACTGTTTTGTGCAGTTTATCAGTCGCGCTGTTTTCCGCAGCGCACTGTTTTGTGCAGTTTACCCTCGCGCTGTTTTGCGCAGCGCACTCTTTTGTGCATTTTACACTTGCCTTGTTTTGCGCATCGCACTGTTTTGTGCAGTTTATCACTCGCGCTGTTTTGCGCAGCGCACTGTTTTGTGCAGTTTATCACTCGCGCTGTTTTGCGCACCGCACTATTTTGGGCAGTTTACACTCTTGTTGTTTTGCGAACCGCACTGTTTTGTGCAGTTTACACTCTCGCTGTTTTGCGCATCGCATTGTTTTGTGCAGTTCATCACTCGCGCTGTTTCGCCCAGCGCACTACTTTGTGCAGTTTACACTAGCGCTGTTTTGCGCACCGCACTGTTTTGTGCAGTTTATCACTCGCGCTGTTTTACGCACCGCACTATTTTGTGCAGTTTACACTCGCGCTGTTTTGCGCATCGCATTGTTTTGTGCCGTTTATCACTCGCATTGTTTTGCGCAGCGCACTATTTTGTGCAGTTTACACTCGCGCTGTTTTGCGCATCGCACTGTTTTGTGCAGTTTATCAGTCAGATTTTTTTGCGCATCGCACTGTTTTGTGCAGTTTATCAGTCGCGATGTTTTGCGCAGCGCACTGTTTTGTGCAGTTTATCACTCGGGCTGGTTTGCGCAGCGCACTGTTTTGTGCAGTTTACAGTTGCACTGTTTTGCGCATAGCACTATTTTGTGCAGTTTATCAGTCGCGCTCTTTTGCGCAGCGCACTATTTTGTGCAGCGCACACTCACGCCGTTTCGTGCGGCGCACTGTTTTGTGTAGTTTACACTCGCGCTGTTTTGCGCATCGCACTCTTTTGTGCAGTTTATCACTCGCGCTATTTTGCCCAGCGCACCGTTTTGTGCAGTTTACACTCGCGCTCTTTTGCGCATCGGACTGTTTTGTGCAGTTTACACTGACGTTGTTTTGCGCATCGCACTATTTTGTGCAGTTTATCACTCGCGCTGTTTTGCGCTGCGCACTATTTTGTGCTGTTTACACTCGCGCTGTTTTGCGCGTCGCACTGTTTTATGCAGTTTATCAGTCGGGTTGTTTTGCGCAGCGCACTGTTTTGTGCAGTTTATCAGTCGCGATGTTTTGTGCAGCGCACTGTTTTGTGCAGTTTATCACTCGGGCTGTTTTGCACAACGCACTGTTTTGTGCAGTTTACACTCGCGCTGTTTTGCGCACCGCACTGTTTTGTGCAGTTTACCACTCGCGCTGTTTTGGCAGCGCACTGTTTTGTGCAGTTTATCACTCGCGCTGTTTAACGCACCGCACTGTTTTTTGCAGTATACGCTCGCGCTATTTTGCGCATCGCATTGTTTTGTGCAGTTTATCACTCGCACTTTTTTGCGCAGCGCACTGTTTTGTGCAGTTTACACTCGCGCTGTTTTGCGCATCGCACTGTTTTGTGTAGTTTATCAGTCGTGTTGTTTTGCGCAGCGCACTGTCTTGTGCAGTTTATCAGTCGCGATGTTTTGCGCAGCGCACTGTTTTGTGCATTTTATCACTCGGGCTGGTTTGCGCAGTGCACTGTTTTGTGCAGTTTACAGTTGCACTGTTTTGCGCATCGCACTGTTTTGTGCAGTTTATCAGTCGCGCTGTTTTGCGCAGCACACTGTTTTGTGCAGCTTACACTCACGCTGTTTTGTGCGGCGCACTGTTTTGTGCAGTTTACACTCGCGCTATTTTGCGCATCGCACTCTTTTGTGCAGTTTATCACTCGCGCTATTTTGCCCAGCGCACTGTTTTGTGCAGTTTTCACTCGCGCTCTTTTGCGCATCGCACTGTTTTGTGCAGTTTACACTGACGTTGTTTTGCACATCGCACTATTTTGTGCAGTTTATCACTCGCGCTGTTTTGTGCAGTTTACACTCGCGTGGTTTTGTGCATCGCACTGTTTTGTGCAGTTTATCAGTCGGGTTGTTTTGCGCATCGCACTCTTTTGTGCAGTTTATCACTGGCGCTATTTTGCCTAGCGCACTGTTTTGTGCAGTTTACACTCGTGCTCTTTTGCGCATCGCACTGTTTTGTGCAGTTTACACTGACGTGGTTTTGCACATCGCACTGTTTTGTGCAGTTTATCACTCGCGCTGTTTTGCGCAGCGCACTGTTTTGTGCTGTTTACACTTGCGTTGTTTTGCGCATCGCACTGTTTTGTGCAGTTTATCAGTCGGGTTGTTTTGCGCAGCGTACTCTTTTGTGCAGTTTATCAGTTGCGATGTTTTGCGCAGCGCACTGTTTTGTGCAGTTTATCACTCAGGCTGTTTTGCGCAGCGCTCTGTTTTGTGTAGTTTACACTAGCGCTATTTTGCGCACCGCACTGTTTTGTGCAGTTTATCACTCGCGCCGTTTTGCGCAGCGCACTATTTTGTGCAGTTTATCACTCGCGCTGTTTTACGCACCGCACTGATTTGTGCAGTTTACACTCGCACTGTTTTGCGCATCGCACACTTTTGTGCAGAAGTATCAGTCGCGCTGTTTCGCGTATCACACTATTTTGCGCAGTTTAACACTCGCGCAGTTTTGCGCAGCGCACTGTTTTGTGCAGTTTACAGTCGCACTGTTTTGTGCATAGCACTGTTTTGTGTAGTTTATCAGTCGCGCTATTTTGCGTAGGGCACTGTTTTGTGCAGTTTATCAGTCCTGCTGTTTTCCGCAGCGCACTGTTTTGTGCAGTTTACACTCGCGCTGTTTTGCGCAGCGCACCCTTTTGTGCATTTTACACTCGCCTTGTTTTTCGCAGCGCACTGTTTTGTGCAGTTTATCACTCGCGCTGTTTTGCGCACCGCACTATTTTGGGCAGTTTACACTCTTGCTGTTTTGCGCACCGCACAGTTTTGTGCAGTTTACACTCTCGCTATTTTGCGCATCGCATTGTTTTGTGCAGTTCATCACTCGCGCTGTTTCGCCCAGCGCACTATTTTGTGCAGTTTACACTAGCGCTGTTTTGCGCACCGCACTGTTTTGTGCAGTTTATCACTCGCGCTCTTTTACGCACCGCACTGTTTTGTGCAGTTTACACTCGCGCTGTTTTGCGCATCGCATTGTTTTGTGCAGTTTATCACTCGCACTGTTTTGCAGAGTGCACTGTTTTGTGCAGTTTACACTCGCGCTGTTTTGCGCATCGCATTGTTTTGTGCAGTTTATCACTCGCACTATTTTGTGCAGCGCACTGTTTTGTGCAGTTTACACTCGCGCTGTTTTGCGCATCGCACTGTTTTTGTGCAGTTTATCAGTCGGATTGTTTTGCGCAGCGCACTGTTTTGTGCAGTTTATCAGTCGCGATGTTTTGCGCAGCGCACTATTTTGTGCATTTTATCAGTCGCGCTGTTTTACGCAGCACACTGTTTTGTGCAGCTTACACTCACGCCGTTTCGTGCGGCGCACTGTTTTGTGCAGTTTACACTCGCGCTGTTTTGCGCATCGCACTCTTTTGTGCAGTTTATCACTGGCGCTATTTTGCCTAGCGCATTGTTTTGTGCAGTTTACACTCGCGCTCTTTTGCGCATCGCACTGTTTTGTGCAGTTTACACTGACGTGGTTTTGCACATCGCACTGTTTTGTGCAGTTTATCACTCGCGCTGTTTTGCGCAGCGCACTGTTTTGTGCAGTTTACACTCGCGTTGCTTTGCGCATCGCACTGTTTTGTGCAGTTTATCAGTCGGGTTGTTTTGCGCAGCGCACTCTTTTGTGCAGTTTATCACTCGCGCTGTTTTGCGCATCGCACTGTTTCGTGCAGTTTATCACTCCCGCTGTTTTGCGCAGCGCACTGTTTTGTGTAGTTTACACTCGCGCTGTGTTGCGCATCGCACTGTTTTGTGCAGTTTATCGCTCGCGCTGTTTTGCGCAGCGCACCATTTTGTGCAGTTTATCACTCGCGCTGTTTTACGCACCGCACTTCTTTGTGCAGTTTATCACTCGCGCTCTTTTGCGCATCGCACTCTTTTGTGCAGTTTATCACTCGCGCTGTTTTGCGCAGCGCACTGTTTTGTGCAGTTTACACTCGCGCTGTTTTGCGCAGCGCACTGTTTTGTACAGTTTACACTCGCGCTGTTTTGTGCATAGCACTGTTTGTGTTTATCAGTCGCGCTATTTTGCGTAGGGCACTGTTTTGTGCAGTTTATCAGTCGCGCTGTTTTCCGCAGCGCACTGTTTTGTGCAGTTTACCCTCGCGCGTTTTTGCCCAGCGCACTCTTTTGTGCATTTTACACTCGCCTTGTTTTGCGCATCGCACTGTTTTGTGCAGTTTATCACTCGCCTGTTTTGCGCAGCGCACTGTTTTGTGCAGTTTATCACTCCGCGCTGTTTTGCGGACCGCACTATTTTGGGCAGTTTACAATCTTGTGTTTTGCGCACCGCACTGTTTTGTGCAGTTTACACTCTCGCTGTTTTGCGCATCGCATTGTTTTGTGCAGTTCATCACTCGCGCTGTTTCGCCCAGCGCACTATTTTGTGCAGTTTACACTAGCGCTGTTTTGCGCACCGCACTGTTTTGTGCAGTTTATCACTCGCGCTGTTTTACGCACCGCACTGTTTTGTGCAGTTTACACACTGCGCTGTTTTGCGCATCGCATTGTTTTGTGCAGTTTATCACTCGCATTGTTTTGCGCAGCGCACTGTTTTGTGCAGTTTATCAGTCGGATTGTTTTGCGCAGCGGACTGTTTTGTGCAGTTTATCAGTCGCGATGTTTTGCGCAGCGCACTGTTTTGTGCAGTTTATCACTCGGGCTGGTTTGCGCAGCGCACTGTTTTGTGGAGTTTACAGTTGCACTGTTTTGCGCATCGCACTGTTTTGTGCAGTTTATCAGTCGCGCTGTTTTGCGCAGCGCACTGTTTTGTGCAGCGCACACTCACGCCGTTTCGTGCGGCGCACTGTTTTGTGCAGTTTACACTCGCGCTGTTTTGCGCATCGCACTCTTTTGTGCAGTTTATCACTGGCGCTATTTTGCCTAGTGCACTGTTTTGTGCAGTTTACACTCGCGCTATTTTGCGCATCGCACTGTTTTGTGCAGTTTACACTGACGTTGTTTTGCACATCGCACTGTTTTGTGCAATTTATCACTCGCGCAGTTTTGCGCAGCGCACTGTTTTGTGCAGTTTACACTCGCCTTGTTTCGCGCATCGCACTGTTTTGTGCAGTTTATCAGTCGGGTTGTTTTGCGCAGCGCACTGTCTTGTGCAGTTTATCAGTCGCGATGTTTTGCGCAGCGCACTGTTTTGTGCGGTTGATCACTCGGGCTGTTTTCCGCAGCGCTCTGTTTTGTGCAATTTATCACTCGCGCTGTTTTGCGCAGCGCACTGTTTTGTGCAGTTTATCACTCGCACTGTTTTACGCACCGCACTGTTTTGTGCAGTTTACACTCACGCTGTTTTGCGCATCGCACACTTTTGTGCAGAAGTATCAGTCGCGCTGTTTTGCGTATCGCACTATTTTGCGCAGTTTATCACTCGCGCTGTTTTGCGCAGTGCACTGTTTTGTGCTGATTACAGTCGCACTGTTTTGTGCATCGCACTGTTTTGTGCAGTTTATCAGTCGCGCTATTTTGCGTAGGGCACTGTTTTGTGTAGTTTATCAGTCGCGCAGTTTTCCGCAGCGAACTGTTTTGTGCAGTTTACACTTGCGCTGTTTTGCGCAGCGCACTCTTTTGTGCAGTTTACACTCGCGTCGTTTTGCGCATCGCACTGTTTTGTGCAGTTTATCACTCGCGCTGTTTTGCACAGCGCACTGTTTTGTGCAGTTTATCACTCGCGCTGTTTTGCGCACCGCACTGTTTTGTGCAGCTTACACTCTCGCTGTTTTGCGCATCGCACTGTTTTGTGCAGTTTATCACTCACGCTGTTTTGCGCGGCGCAATGTTTTGTGCAGTTTATCACTCGCGCTGTTTTGCGCACCGCACTGTTTTGTGCAGTTTACACTCGCACTATTTTGTGCAGTTTATCAGTCGCGCTGTTTTGCGCATCGCACACTTTTTTACAGTTTAACAGTCGCGCTGTTTTGCGGATCGCACTGTTTTGTGCAGTTTATCAGTCGCGTTGTTTTGCACAGCGCACTGTTTTGTGCAGTTTACACTCAAGCTGTTTAGCACAGCGTACTATTTTGTGCAGTTTACACTCGCGCTGTTTTGCGCATCGTACGGTTTTGTGCAGTTTATCACTTGCGGTGTTTTGCGCAGCGCACTGTTTTGAGCGGTTTACACTCGCGCTGTTTTGCGCATCGCACTGTTTTGTGCAGTTTATCAGTCACGTTGTTTTGCGCAGCGCACTGTTTTGTGCAGTTTATCACTCGCGCTGTTTTGCGCAGCGCGTCGTTTTGTGCAGTTTACACTCGCGCTGTTTTGCGCATCGCCCTGTTTTGTGCAGTTTATCACTCGCACTGTTTTGCGCAGCGTAAGGTTTTTTGTGCTGTTTACACTACCGCTGTTTTGCGCATCGCACACTTTTGGGCAGTTTATCAGTCGCGCTGTTTGGCGCATCGCACTGTTTTGTGCAGTTTATCAGTTGCGTTGTTTTGCGCAGCGCACTCTTTTGTACAGTTTATCACTCGCGCTGTTTTGCGCACCGTACTGTATTGTGCAGTTTACACTCGTGCTGTTTTGCGCATCGCACTGTTTTGTGCAGTTTATCACTCGCGCTGTTTTGTGCAGCGCACTATTTTGTGCAGTTTACACTCGCGCTGTTTTGCGCATCCCACTGTTTTGTGCTGTTTACACTGGCGCTGTTTTGCGCATCGCACTGTTTTGTGCAGTTTATCACTGGCACTATTTTGCGCAGCGCACTGTTTTGTGCAGTTTATACTCGCGCTGTTCTGCGCGTCGCACTGTTTTGTGCAGTTTATCAGTCGCGTTGTTTTGCGCAGCGCACTGTTTTGTGCAGTTTATCACTCGCGCTGTTTTGCGCAGCCCGCTATTTTGTGCAGTTTATCACTCGCGCTGTTTTGCGCATCGCCGTGTTTTGTGCAGTTTATCACTCGCGCTGTTTTGTGCAGCGCACTGTTTTGTGCAGTTTACACTCGCTCTGTTTTGCGCGTCGCATTGTTTTGTGCAGTTTACACTAGCGCTGTTTTTCGCCTCGCACTGTTTTGTGCAGTTTATCACTCGCACTATTTTACGCAGTGCACTGTTTTGTGCAGGTTACACTCGCGCTGTTTTGCGCATCGCACTGTTTTGTGCAGTTTATCACTCGCGCTGTTTTGCGCATCGCTCGATTTTTTGTGCAATTTACACTCCCGCTGTTTTGCGCATCGCACACTTTTGTGCAGTTTATCAGTCGCGCTGTTTTGCGTACCGCACTATTTTGTGCAGTTTATCACTCGCGCTGTTTTGTGCAGCGCACTGTTTTGTGCAGTTTACAGTCGCACTGTTCTGCGCATCGCACTGTTTTGTGCAGTTTATCAGTCGCGCTGTTTTGCGCAGGGCACTGTTTTGGGCAGTTTATCAGTGGCGCTGTTTTGCGCAGCGCACTGTTTTGTGCAGCTTACACTCGCGTTGTTTTGCGCAACGCACTCTTTTGTGTAGTTTACAATCACGTTGTTTTGCGCATCGCACTGTTTTGTGTAGTTCATCGCTCGCGCTGTTTTGCCCAGCGCACTGTTTTGTGCAGTTTGCACTCGCGCTGTTTGTGCATCGCACTGTTTTGTGCAGTTTACACTAGCGCTGTTTTGCGCATCGCACTGTTTTGTGCAGTTTATCACTCGCACTGTTTTTCGCAGCGCACCGTTTTGTGCAGTTTACACTCGCGCTGTTTTGCGCAGTGCACTATTTTGTGTCGTTTACACTCGCGTAGTTTTACGCATCGCAGTGTTTTGTGCAGTTTGTCACTCGCGCTGTTTTGCGCAGCGCACTGTTTTGTGCAGTTTACATTCGCGCTGTTTTACGCATCGCACTATTTTGTGCAGTTTATCACTCGCGCTGTTTTGCGCAGCGCACTGTTTTTTGTGAAGTTTACACTCCCGCTGTCTTGCGCATCGCGCACTTTTGTGCAATTTATCAGTCGCGCTGTTTTGCGTACCGCACTATTTTGTGCAGTTTATCACTGGCGCTGTTTTGTGCAGCGCACTGTTTGGGCAGTTTACAGTCGCACTGTCTTGCGCATCGCACTGTTTTGTGCAGTTTAACTGTCGCGCTGTTTTGCGCAGCGCACTGTTTTGTGCAGTTGACACCCGCGCTGTTTTGCGCATCGCACTATTTTGTGCAGTTTACACTCATGCTGTTTTGCGTATCGTACTGTTTTGTGCTGTTTATCACTCGCGTTCTTTTGCGCAGCGCACCGTTTTGTGCAGTTTACACTCGCGCTGTTTTGCGTATCGCACTGTTTTGTGCAGTTTATCACTCGCGTTGTTTTGCCCAGCGCACTATTTTGTGCAGTTTACACTCACACTGTTTTGCGCATCGCACTGTTTTGTGCAGTTGACACTAGCGCTGTTTTGCGCATCGCACTGTTTTGTGCAGTTCATCACTAGCGCTGTTTTGCGCAGCGCGCAGTTTTGTGCAGTTTACACTCGCACTGTTTTGCGGGTCGCACTGTTTTGTGCAGTTTAAACTCCCGCTGTTTTGCGCATCGCACTGTTTTGTGCAGTTTATCACTCCCCCTGTTTTGCGCAGCGCACTGTTTTGTGCAGTTTACACTCGCGCTGTTTTGCGCAGCGCACTATTTTTTACAGTTTATCAGTCGCGTTGTTTCGCGCAGTGCACTGTTTTGTGCAGTTTATCACTCGCGCTGTTTTGCGCAGCGTGCTGTTTTGTGTTGTTTACACTCGCGTTGTTTTGCGCATCGCATTGTTTTGTGGAGTTTATCACTCGCGCTGTTTTGCGCGGCGCACAGTTTTTTGTGCAGTTTACACTCCTGCTGTTTTGCGCAACGCACACTTTTGTGCAGTTTATCAATCGCGCTATTTTGCGCATCGCATTGTTTTGCACAGTTTATCAGTCACGTTGTTTTGCGTAGTTTATCGCTCGCGCTGTTTTGCGCACCGTACTGTTTTGTGCAGTTTACATTCGCGCTGTTTTGCGCATCGCACTGTTTTGTGCAGTTTATCACTCGCGCTGTTTTGCGCAGCACACGGTTTTTTGTCCAGTTTACACTCCCGCTGTTTTGCGCATCGCACACTTTTGTGCAGTTTATCAGTCGCGCTGTTTTACGTATCGCACTATTTTGTGCAGTTTATCACTCGCGCTGTTTTGCGTATCGCACTGTTTTGTGCAGTTTATCACTCACGCTGTTTTGCGCAGCGCACTGTTTTGTGCAGTTTACAGTCGCACAGTTTTCCGCATCGCACCCTTTTGTGCTGTTTATCAGTTGCGCTGTTTTGCGCAGTGCACTGTTTTGTGCAGTTTAAACTCGCGCCGTTTGGCGCACCGCACTGTTTTGTGCAGTTCACACTCGCGTTGTTTTGCGCATCGCACTGTTTTCTGTAGTTTATCACTTGCGCTGTTTTGCGCAGCGTAATGTTTTGTGCAGTTTATCACTCGCGCTGTTTTGCGCGCCGCACTGTTTTGTACAGTTTACACTCGCGCTATTTTGCGCATCGCACGGTTTTGTGCAGTTTATCAGTCGCGCTGTTTTGCGCAGCGCACTGTTTTTTGTGCAGTTTACACTCCTGCTGTTTTGCGCATCGCACACTTTTGTGCAGTTTATCAGTCGCCCTGTTTTACGGTTCGCACTGTTTTGTGCAGTTTATCACTCGCAATATGCTGCGCAACGCACTCCTTTGTGCAGTTTACAGTTGCACTATTTTGCCCATCGCACTGTTTTGTGCAGTTTCTCAGTCGCGCTGTTTTGCGCGGCGTACTGTTTTGTGCAGTTTACACTCACCCTGTTTTGCGCCGCGCGCTATTTTGGGCAGTTTACACTCGCGCTGTTTTGCGCATCGCACGGTTTTGTGCAATTTATCACTCGCGCTGTTTTGTGCAGCGCACTGTTTTGTGCAGTTTACACTCCTGCTGTTTTGCGCATCGCACACTTTTGTGCAGTTTATCAGTCGCCCTGTTTTACGGATCGCACTGTTTTGTGCAGTTTATCACTCGCAATATGCTGCGCAACGCACTGTTTTGTGCAGTTTACAGTTGCACTGTTTTGCCCATCGCACTGTTTTGGGCAGTTTATCAGTCGCGCTGTTTTGCGCAGCGTACTGTTTTGTGCAGTTTACACTCACCCTGTTTTGCGCCGCGCGCTATTTTGGGCCGTTTACACTCGCGCTGTTTTGCGCATCGTACGGTTTTGTGCAGTTTATCACTCGCGCTATTTTGTGCAGCGCACTGTTTTCTGCAGTTTACACTCCCGCTGTTTTGCGCGTCGCACACTTTTGTGCAGTTTATCACTCGCGCTGTTTTGCGCAACACACTGTTTTGTGCAGTTTACACTCGCGCTGTTTTGCGCAGCACACTATTTTGAGTAGTTTACACTGGCGCTGTTTTGCGCATCGCACTGTTTTGTGCAGTTTATCGCTCACGCTATTTTGCGCATCACACACTTTTGTGCAGTTTATCAGTCGCGCTGTTTTGCGTATCGCATTATTTTTTGCAGTTTATCACTCGCGCTGTTTTGCGCAGCGCACTGTTTTGTGCAGTTTACAGTCGCACTGTTTTGCGCATCGCACTGTTTTGTGCAGTTTATCAGTCGCGCTGTTTTGCGCAGCGCACTATTTTGTGCAGTTTACACTCGTGTTGTTTTGCGCATCGCACTGTTTGGTGTACTTTATCACTCACGCTGTTTTGGGCAGCCCGCTGTGTTGTGCAGTTTACACTCGCGCTGTTTTGCGCATCGCACTGTTTTGTGCAGTTTATCACTCGCGCTGTTTTGCGTAGCGCACTGTTTTTTAGAGTTTATCACTCGCGCTGGTTTGCGTAGCGTGCTGTTTTCTGCAGTTTACACTCGCGCTGTTTTGCACATCGCACTGTTTTGTGGAGTTTATCACTCGCCCTGTTTTGCGCAGCGCACGGTTTTTTGTGCAGTTCACACTCCCGCTGTTTTGCGCAACGCACACTTTTGTGCAGTTTATCAGTCGCACTATTTTGCGCATCGCACTGTTTTGTGCTGTTTACACTCGCGCTGTTTTGCGTAGCGCACTGTTTTTTAGAGTTTATCACTCGCGCTGGTTTGCGTAGCGTGCTATTTTCTACAATTTACACTCGCGCTGTTTTGCACATCGCACTGTTTTGTGGAGTTTATCACTCGCCCTGTTTTGCGCAGCGCACGGTTTTTTGTGCAGTTCACACTCCCGCTGTTTTGCGCAACGCACACTTTTGTGCAGTTTATCAGTCGCACTATTTTGCGCATCGCACTGTTTTGTGCAGTTTATCAGTCGCGTTGTTTTGCGCAGCGCACTATTTTGTACAGTTTATCGCTCGCGCTGTTTTGCGCACCGTACTGTTTTGTGCAGTTTACATTCGCGCTGTTTTGCACATCGCACTGTTTTGTGCAGTTTATCACTCGCGCTGTTTTGCGCAGCGCACTATTTTTTATGCAGTTTACACTCTCGCTGTTTTGCGCATCGCACACTTTTGTGGAGTTTATCAGTCGCGCTGTTTTCCGTATCGCACTATTTTGTGCAGTTTATCACTCGCGCTGTTTTGCGTATCGCACTGTTTTGTGCAGTTTATCACTCGCGCTGTTTTACGCGGCGCACTGTTTTGTGCAGTTTACAGTTGCACTGTTTTCCACATCGCACTCTTTTGTGCTGTTTATCAGCCGCGTTGTTTTGTGTAGCGCACTGTTTTGTTCAGTTTGAACTCACACTGTTTGGCGCAGCGCACTGTTTTGTGCAGTTCACACTCGCGCTGTTTTGCGCATCGCACTGTTTTGTGCAGTTTATCACTCACGCTGTTTTGTGCAGCGCAATGTTTTATGCAGTTTATCACTTGCGCTGTTTTGCGCACCGCACTGTTTTGTGTAGTTTACACTTGCACTATTTTGCGCATCGCACTGTTTTGTGCAGTTTATCACTCGCGCTGTTTTGCGCAGTGCATTGTTTTTTGCGCAGTTTACACTCCCGCTGTTTTGCGCATCGCACACTTTTGTGCAGTTTATCAGTCGCGCTGTTTTGCGTATCGCACTATTTTGTGCAGTTTATCACCCGCGCTGTTTTGCATAGCGCACTGTTTTGTGCAGTTTACAGTCGCACTGTTTTGCGCATCGCACTATTTTGTGCAGTTTATCAATCGCGCTGTTTTGCGCAGCGCACTGTTTTGTGCAGTTTAAACTCGTGTTGTTTTGCGCAGCGCACTGTTTTGTGCTGTTTACGCTCGCGCTGTTTTGCGCAGTGCACTGTTTTGTGCAGTTTACACTCGCGCTGTTTTGCGCATCACACTGTTTTGTGCAGTTTACACTAGCGCTGTTTTGCGCATTGCACTGTTTTGTACAGTTTATCACTCGCGCTGTTTTGCGTAGCGCACTATTTTGTGCAGTTTATACTCGCGCTGTTTTGCGCGTCGCACTATTTTGTGCAGTTTATCAGTCGCGTTGTTTTGCGCAGCGCACTATTTTGTGCAGTTTATCACTCGCGCTGTTTTGCGCAGCGCGCTGTTTTGTGCAGCTTATCCCTCGCGCTGTTTTTCGCATCGCACTGTTTTGTGCAGTTTATCACTCGCGTTGTTTTGCGCAGCGCCCTATTTTGTGCAATTTACGCTCGCGCTGTTTTGCGAAGCGCACTGTTTTGTGCGGTTTACACTCGCTCTCTTTTGCGCATCGCACCGTTTTGTACAGTTTATCACTCGCGCCTTTTGTGGATCGCACTGTTATGTGCAGTTCACACTCGCGCTGCTTTGCGCATCGCACAGTTTTGTTCAGTTTATCACTCGCGCTCTTTTTTGCATCGCACTATTTTGTGCTGTTTACACTCGCGCTGTTTTGTGCATCGCACTGTTTTGTGCAGTTTACACTCGTGCTATTTTGGGCGTCGCACTATTTTGTGCAGTTGATCACTCGCGCTGTTTTGCACAGCGCACTGTGTTGTGCAATTTACACTCGCGCTGTTCTGCGCGTCGCACTATTTTGCGCAGTTTACACTAGCGCTGTTTTGCGCATCGCACAGTTTTGTGCAGTTTTTCACTCGCGCTGTTTTGGCAGCGCACTGTTTTGTGCAGTTTACACTCGTGCTGTTTGCGCATTGCACGGTTTTGTGTTGTTTATCACTCGCACTGCTTTGCGCAGCGCACTGTTTTGTGCAGTTCACACTCGCGCAGTTTTGCGCAGCGCACTGTTTTGTGCAGTTTACACTAGCGCTATTTTGCACATCGCACTGTTTTGTGCAGTTAATCACTCGTGCTGTTTTGCGCAGCGCACTGTTTTGTGCAGTTTATCACTCGCGCTGTTTTGCGCTGCGCACTGTTTTGTGCAGTTTATCACTCGCGCTGTTTGGCGCATCGCACTATTTTGTGCAGTTTATCACTCGCGCTGTTTTGCGCTTCGCACTATTTTGCGCATTTTACACTCGCGTTGTTTTGCAAAGCGCACTATTTTGTCCAGTTTACACTCTCGCTCTTTTACGCATCGCACTGTTTTGTGCAGTCTACACTCGCGCTGTTCTGCGCATCGCACTGTTTTGTGCAGTTTATCACTCACGTTGTTTTGCCCAGCGCACTATTTTGTGCAGTTTACACTCACGCTGTTTTGTGCATCGCACTGTTTTGTGCAGTTGGCACTAGTGCTATTCTGCGCATCGCACTATTTTGTGCAGTTTATCACTCGCGCTGTTTTGCGCAGCGCGCAGTTTTGTGCAGTTTAAACTCGCGCTGTTTTGCGCATCGCCCTATTTTGTGCAGTTTATCACTCGCGTTGTTTTGCGCAGCGCACGGTTTTCTGTGCAGTTTACACTCCCGTTGTTTTGCGCATCGCACACTTTTGTGCAGTTTATCAGTCGCGCTATTTTGCGTATCGCACTGTTTTGTGCAGTTTATCTGTCGCATTGTTTTGCGTAGCGCACTGTTTTGTGCAGTTTATCGCTCGCGCTGTTTTGCGCACCGTACAGTTTTGTGCAGTTTACACTCGCGCTGTTTTGCGCATCGCACTATTTTGTGCAGTTTATCACTCGCGCAGTTTTGCGCAGCGCACGATTTTTTGTGCAGTTTACACTTCCGCGATTTTGCGCATCGCACACTTTTGTGCAGTTTATCAGTCGCGCTGTTTTGCGCATCGTACTGTTTTGTGCAGTTTATCACTCGCACTGTTTTGCGCATCGCACTGTTTTGTGCAGTTTATCACTCGCGCTGTTTTGCGCAGCGCACTGTTTTGCGCAGTTTATCACTCGCGCTGTTTTGCGCAGCGCACTGTTTTGTGCAGTTTACACTCGCGCTGTTTTGCGCATCGCACTGTTTTGTGCAGTGAATCACTCCCGCTGTTTTTCGCAGCACACTGTTTTGTGCAGTTTACACTCGCGCTGTTTTGCGCAGCGCACTGTTTTGTGCAGTTTACACTCGCGCTGTTTTGCGCATCGCACTGTTTTGTGCAGTTTATCACTCGCGCTCTTTTGCGCATCGCACTGTTTTGTGTAGTATGTCACTCGCGCAGTTTTGCGCAATGCACTGTTTTGTGTAGTTTACACTCGCGCTGTTTTGCGCAGCGCACTATTTTTTAGAGTTTATCAGTCACGTTATTTTGTGCAGCACACTGTTTTGTGCAGTTTATCACTCGCGCTGTTTTGCGCAGCGCACGGTTTTCTGTGCAGTTTACACTCCCGTTGTTCTGCGCATCGCACACTTTTGTGCAGTTTATCAGTCGCGCTGTTTTGCGTATCGCACTGTTTTGTGCAGTTTATCTGTCGCATTGTTTTGCGTAGCGCACTGTTTTGTGCAGTTTATCGCTCGCGCTGTTTTGCGCACCGTACAGTTTTGTGCAGTTTACACTCGCGCTGTTTTGCGCATCGCACTATTTTGTGCAGTTTATCACTCGCGCAGTTTTGCGCAGCGCACGATTTTTTGTGCAGTTTACACTTCCGCGATTTTGCGCATCGCACACTTTTGTGCAGTTTATCAGTCGCGCTGTTTTGCGTATCGCACTATTTTGTACAGTTTATCAGTCGTGCCGTTTTGCGTAGCGCACTGTTTTGGGCAGTTTATTAGTCGCGCTGTTTTGCGCAGGGCACTGTTTTGTGCAGTTTACGCTCGCGCTGTTTTGCGCAGCGCACTGTTTTGTGCAGTTTACCACTCGCACTGTTTTGCGCATCGCACTGTTTTGTGCAGTTTATCACTCGCGCTGTTTTACGCAGCGCACTGTTTTGTGCAGTTTACACTCGCGCTGTTTTGCGCAGCGCACTGTTTTGTGCAGTTTACACTGGCGCTGTTTTGCGCATCGCACTGTTTTGTGCAGTTTATCGCTCGCGCTATTTTGCGCATCGCACTGTTTTGTGTAGTATGTCACTCGCGCAGTTTTGCGCAATGCACTGTTTTGTGCAGTTTATCACTCGCGCTGTTTTGCACAGCGCACGGTTTTCTGTGCAGTTTACACTCCCGTTGTTCTGCGCATCGCACACTTTTGTGCAGTTTATCAGTCGCGCTGTTTTGCGTATCGCACTGTTTTGTGCAGTTTATCTGTCGCATTGTTTTGCGTAGCGCACTGTTTTGTGCAGTTTATCGCTCGCGCTGTTTTGCGCACCGTACAGTTTTGTGCAGTTTACATTCGCGCTGTTTTGCGCATCGCACTATTTTGTGCAGTTTATCACTCACGCAGTTTTGCGCAGCGCACGATTTTTTGTGCAGTTTACTCTTCCGCGATTTTGCGCATCGCACACTTTTGTGCAGTTTATCAGTCGCGCTGTTTTGCGTATCGCACTATTTTGTGCAGTTTATCAGTCGCGCCGTTTTGCGCAGGGCACTGTTTTGGGCAATTTATTAGTCGCGCTGTTTTGCGCAGGGCACTGTTTTGTGCAGTTTACGCTCGCGCTGTTTTGCGCAGCGCACTGTTTTGTGCAGTTTATCACTCGCGTCGTTTTGCGCATCGCACTGTTTTGTGCAGTTTATCACTCGCGCTGTTTTACGCAGCGCACTGTTTTGTGCAGTTTACACTCGCGCTGTTTTGCGCAGCGCACTGTTTTGTGCAGTGTACACTGGCGCTGTTTTGCGCATCGCACTGTTTTGTGCAGTTTATCGCTCGCGCTATTTTACGCATCGCACTGTTTTGTGTAGTATGTCACTCGCGCAGTTTTGCGCAATGCACTGTTTTGTGTAGTTTACACTCGCGCTGTTTTGCGCAGCGCACTGTTTTTTAGAGTTTATCAGTCACGTTATTTTGTGCAGCACACTGTTTTGTGCAGTTTATCACTCGCGCTGTTTTGCGCAGCGTGTTATTTTGTGCAGTTTACACTCGCACTGTTTTGCGCATCGCACTGTTTTGTGGAGCTTATCACTCGCGCTGTTTTGCGCAGCGCACGGTTTTTTGTGCAGTTTAGACTCCTGCAGTTTTGCGCAACGCACACTTTTGTGCAGTTTATCAGTCGCGCTATTTTGCGCATCGCACTGTTTTGTGCAGTTTATCAGTCGCGTTGTTTTGCGCAGTGCACTGTTTGTACAGTTTATCGCTCGCGCTGTTTTGCGCACTGTACTGTTTTGTCCAGTTTACATTCGCGCTGTTTTGCGCATCGCACTGTTTTGTGCAGTTTATCGCTCGCGCTGTTTTGCGCAGCGCACGGTTTTTTGTGCAGTTTACACTCCCGCTGTTTTGCGCATCGCACACTTTTGTGCAGTTTATCAGTCGTGCTGTTTTGCGTTTCGCACTATTTTATGCAGTTTATCACTCGCGCTGTTTTGCGTATCGCACTGTTTTGTACAGTTTATCACTCGCGCTGTTTTGCGCAGCGCGCTGTTTTGTGCGGTTTACAGTCGCACTGTTTTCCGCATCGCACTCTTTTGTGCTGTTTATCAGTCGCGCTGTTTTGCGCAGCGCACTATTTTGTGCAGTTTAAACTCGCGCTGTTTAGCGCAGCGCACTGTTTTGTGCAGTTCACACTCGCGTTGTTTTGCACATCGCACTATTTTGTGCAGTTTATCACTCACGCTGTTTTGCGCAGTGCAATGTTTTGTGCAGTTTATCACTCGCGTTGTTTGGCGCACCGCACTGTTTTGTGCAGTTTACACTCGCACTATTTTGCGCATCGCACTGTTTTGTGCAGTTTATCACTCGCGCCGTTTTGCGCAGCGCACTGTTTTTTGTGCAGCGCACTATTTTTTATGCAGTTTACACTCCCGCTATTTTGCGCATCGCACACTTTTCTACAGTTTATCAGTCGCGCAGTTTTGCGTATCGCACTGTTTTGTGCAGTTTATCACTCGCAATATGTTGCGCAACGCACTGTTTTGTGCAGTTTACAGTTGCACTGTTTTGCCCATCGCACTATTTTGTGCAGTTTACACTCACCCTGTTTTGTGCCGCGCACTATTTTGGGCAGTTTACATTCGCGCTGTTTTGCGCATCGCATGGTTTTGTGCAGTTTATCACTCGCGCTGTTTTGCACAGCGCACTGTTTTGCACAGCGCACTGTTTTGTGCAGTTTACACTCGCGTTGTTTTGCGCATCGCACTCTTTTGTGCAGTTTATCACTCGCGTTGTTTTGCGCAGCGCACTGTTTTGCGCAGTTTACACTCGCGCTGTTTTGCGCAGCGCACTGTTTTGTGCAGTTTACACTCGCGCTGTTTTGCGCATCGCACTGTTTTGTGCAGTTTATCGCTCGCGCTTTTTGCGCATCGCACTGTTTTGTGCAGTATATCACTCGCGCTGTTTTGCGTAGCGCACTGCTTTGTGCAGTTTACACTCGCGCTGTTTTGCACAGCGCACTTTTTTTGTGCAGTTTACACTCCCGCTGTTTTGCGCATCGCACACTTTTGTGCAGTTTATCAGTCGCGCTGTTTTGCGTATCGCATTATTTTGTGTAGTTTATCAATCGCGCTGTTTTGCGCAGCGCACTGTTTTGTACAGTTTATCGCTCGTGCTGTTTTGCGCACCGTACTGTTTTGTGCAGTTTACATTCGCGCTGTTTTGCGCAGCGCACTGTTTTGTGCAGTTTATCAGTCGCGCTGTTTTACGCAGCGCACTATTTTGTGCAGTTTACACTCGCGCTGTTTTGCGCATCGCACTGTTTTGTGTAGTTTATCACTCACGCTGTTTTGGGCAGCCCGCTGTTTTGTACAGTTTACACTCGCGCTATTTTGCGCATCGCACTGTTTTGTGGAGTTTATCACTCGTGCTGTTTTGCGCAGCGCACGGTTTTTTGTGCAGTTTACACTCCTGCTGTTTTACGCAACGCACACTTTTGTGCAGTTTATCAGTCGCGCTATTTTGCGCATCGCACTATTTTGTGCAGTTTATCAGTCGCGTTGTTTTGCGCAGCGCACTGTTTTGTACAGTTTATCGCTCGCGCTATTTTGCGCACCGTACTGTTTTGTACAGTTTACATTCGCGCTGTTTTGCACATCGCACTGTTTTGTGCAGTTTATCACTCGCGCTGTTTTGCGCAGCGCACGGTTTTTTGTGCAGTTTACACTCCCGCCGTTTAGCGCGTCGCACACTTTTGTGCAGTTTATCAGTCGCGCTGTTTTGCGTATCGCACTATTTTGTGCAGTTTATCACTTGCGCTGTTTTGCGTATCGCACTGTTTTGTGCAGTTTATCACTTGCGCTGTTTTGCGCAGCGCGCTGTTTTGTGCAGTTTACAGTCGCACTGTTTTCCGCATCGCACTCTTTTGTGCTGTTTATCAGTCGCACTGTTTTGCATAGCGCACTGTTTTGTGCAGATTAAACTCGCGCTGTTTGGCGCAGCGCACTGTTTTGTGCAGTTCACAATCGCGCTGTTTTGCGCATCGCACTGTTTTGTGCAGTTTATCACTCGCGCTGTTTTGCGCAGCGCAATGTTTTGTGCAGTTTATCACTCGCGCTGTTTTGCGCACCGCACTGTTTTGTGCAGTTTACACTCGCACTATTTTGCGCATCGCACTGTTTTCTGCAGTTTATCACTCGCGCTGTTTTGCGCAGCGCACTGTTTTTTGTGCAGTTTACACTCCCGCTGTTTTGCGCATCGCACACTTTTGTGCAGTTTATCAGTCGCGCTGTTTTGCGTATCGCACTGTTTTGTGCAGTTTATCACTCGCAATATGTTGCACAATGCACTGTTTTGTGCAGTTTACAGTTGCACTGTTTTGCCCATCGCACTGTTTTGTACAGTTTATCAGTCGCGATGTTTTGCGCAGCGTACTGTTTTGTGCAGTTTACACTCACGCTGTTTTGCGCCGCGCACTATTTTGGGCAGTTTACACTCGCGCTGTTTTGCGCATCGCACTGTTTTGTGCAGTTTATCACTCGCGCTGTTTTGCGCAGCGCACTGTTTTGGGCAGTTTACACTCGCGCTGTTTTGCGCATCGCACTCTTTCGTGCAGTTTATCACTCGCGCTGTTTTGCACAGCGCACTGTTTTTTGCAGTTTACACTCGCGCTATTTTGCGCAGCGCACTGTTTTGTGCAGTTTATCAGTTACGTTGTTTTGCGCAGCGCACTCTTTTGTGCAGTTTATCACTCGCGCTGTTTTGCGCAGCGCGCTGTTTTGTGCAGTTTACACTCGTGCTGTTTTGCGCATCGCCCTGTTTTGTGCAGTTTATCACTCGCGCTGTTTTACACAGCGTGCGGTTTTTTGTGTAGTTTACACCCCCGCCGTTTTGCGCATCGCACACTTTCGGGCAGTTTATCAGTCGCGCTGTTTTGCGCATCGCACTGTTTTGTGCAGTTTATCAGTTGCGTTGTTTTGCGCAGCGCACAATTTTGTGCAGTTTATCACTCGCGCTGTTTTGCACACCGTACTGTTTTGTGCAGTTTATACTCGCGCTGTTTTGCGCATCGCACTATTTTGTGCACTGTTTTGTGCAGTTTACACTCCTGCTGTTTTGCGCATCGCACACTTTTGTGCAGTTTATCAGTCGCGCTGTTTTGCGTATCGCACTATTTTGTGCAGTTTATCACTCGCGCTGTTTTGCGCAGCGCACTGTTTTGTGCAGTTTACAGTTGCACTGTTTTGCGCATCGCAGTATTTTGTGCAGTTCATCAGTCGCGCTGTTTTGCGCAGCGCACTGTGTTGTGCAGTTTAAACTCGCGCTGTTTTGCGCAGCGCACTGTTTTGTGCAGTTTGCACTCGCGCTGTTTTGCGCAGTGCACTGTTTTGTGCAGTTTACACTCGCGCTGTTTTGCGCATCACACTGTTTTGTGCAGTTTACACTAGCGCGGTTTTGCGCATCGCACTGTTTTGTGCAGTTTATCACTCGCGCTATTTTGCGTAGCGCACTGTTTTGTGCAGTTTATACTCGCGCTGTTTTGCGCGTCGCACTGTTTTGTGCAGTTTATCAGTCGCGTTGTTTTGCGCTGCGCACTGTTTTGTGCAGTTTATCACTCGCGTTGTTTTGCGCAGCGCGCTGTTTTGTGCAGTTTATCACTCGCGCTGTTTTGCGCATCGCACTGTTTTGTGCAGTTTATCACTCGCGCTGTTTTGCGCAGCGCCCTATTTTGTGCAATTTACACTCGCACTGTTTTGCAAAGCGCACTGTTTTGTGTGGTTTACACTCGCGCTCTTTTGCGCATCGCACTGTTTTGTATAGTTTATCACTCGCGCTTTTTGTGGATCGCACTATTATGTGCAGTTTACACTCGCGCTGTTTTGCGCATCGTACAGTTTTGTGCAGTTTATCACTCGCGCTGTTTTGCGCATCGCACTGTTTTGTGCAGTTTATCACTCGCGCTGTTTTGCGCATCGCACTGTTTTGTGCAGTTCATCACTCGCGCTGTTTTGCGCAGCGCACTATTTTGTGCAGTTTACACTCGCGCTGTTTTGCGCGTCGCACTGTTTTGTGCAGTTTACACTAGCGCTGTTTTGCGCCTTGCACTGTTTTGTGTAGTTTATCACTCGCGCTATTTTACGCAGCGCACTGTTTTGTGCAGGTTACACTCGCGCTGTTTTGCGCATCGCAGTGTTTTGTGGAGTTTATCACTCGCGCTATTTTGCGCAGTGCACGGTTTTTTGTGCAGTTTACACTCCCGCTGTTTTGCGCATCGCACACTTTTGGGCAGTTTATCAGTCGCGCTGTTTTGCGTATCGCACTATTTTGTGCAGTTTATCACTCGCGCTGTTTTGCGCAGCGCACTGTTTTGTGCAGTTTACAGTCGCACTGTTTTGCGCATCGCACTATTTTGTGCAGTTTATCCGTCGCGCTGTTTTGCGCAGGGCACTGTTTTGGGCAGTTTATCAGTAGCGCTATTTTGCGCAGGGCACTGTTTTGTGCAGTTTGCACTCCCGCTGTTTTGCGCAACGCACTGTTTTGTCCAGTTTACACTGGCGTTGTTTTGCGCATCGCACTGTTTTGTGCAGTTTATCACTCGCGCTATTTTGCGCATCGCACTGTTTTGTGCAGTTTATCACTCGCGCTGTTTTGCGCAGCGCACTGTTTTGTGCAGTTTACACTCGCGCTGTTTTGCGCATCGCACCGTTTTGTGGAGTTTATCACTCGCGCTGTTTTGCGCAGCGCACGGTTTTTTGTGCAGTTTACACTCCTGCTGTTTTGCGCAACGCACACTTTTGTGCAGTTTATCAGTCGCGCTATTTTGCGCATCGCACTGTTTTGTGCAGTTTATCAGCCGCGTTGTTTTGCGCAGCGCACTGTTTTGTACAATTTATCGCTCGCGCTATTTTGCGCACCGTACTGTTTTGTACTGTTTACATTCGCGCTGTTTTGCACATCGCACTGTTTTGTGCAGTTTATCACTCGCGCTGTTTTGC
This sequence comes from Camellia japonica, assembly GCA_030407325.1. Classification (NCBI taxonomy): domain Eukaryota; kingdom Viridiplantae; phylum Streptophyta; class Magnoliopsida; order Ericales; family Theaceae; genus Camellia; species Camellia japonica. The sequence continues at coordinate 80,945 of JAPPVO010002171.1, forward strand.
GCAGCGCACGGTTTTTTGTGTAGTTTACACACTTTTGTGCAGTTTATCAATCGCGCTGTTTTGCGTATCGCACTATTTTGTGCAGTTTATCAGTCGCGCTGTTTTGCGTATCGCACTGTTTTGTGCTGTTTATCACTTGCGCTGTTTTGCGCAGCGCGCTGTTTTCTGCAGTTTACAGTCGCACTGTTTTCCGCATCGCACTCTTTTGTGCTGTTTATCAGTCGCGCTGTTTTGCATAGCGCACTGTTTTGTGCAGTTTAAACTCGCGCTGTTTGGCGCAGCGCACTGTTTTGTGCAGTTCACAATCGCGCTGTTTTGCGCATCGCACTGTTTTGTGCAGTTTATCACTCGCGCTGTTTTGCGCAGCGCAATGTTTTGTGCAGCTTATCACTCGCGCTGTTTTGCGCACCGCACTATTTTGTGCAGTGCACTATTTTGTGCAGTTTACACTCGCACTATTTTGCGCATCGCACTGTTTTCTGCAGTTTATCACTCGCGCTGTTTTGCGCAGCGCACTGTTTTTTGTGCAGTTTACACTCCCGCTGTTTTGCGCATCGCACACTTTTGTGCAGTTTATCAGTCGTGCTGTTTTGCGTATCGCACTGTTTTGTGCAGTTTATCACTCACAATATGTTGCACAATGCACTGTTTTGTGCAGTTTACAGTTGCACTGTTTTGCCCATCGCACTGTTTTGTACAGTTTCTCAGTCGCGCTGTTTTGCGCAGCGTACTGTTTTGTGCAGTTTACACTCACACTGTTTTGCGCCGCGCACTATTTTGTGCAGTTTATAGTCGCACTGTTTTGCGGATCGCACTGTTTTGTGCAGTTTATCAGTCGCGCTGTTTTGCACAGCGCACTGTTTTGTGCAGTTTAAACTCGCGCTGTTTTGCGCAGCGCACTCTTTTGTGCAGTTTACACTCGCGCTGTTTTGCGCAATGCACTATTTTGTGCAGTTTACACTCGCGCTGTTTTGTGCGTCAGACTGTTTTGTGCAGTTTACAGTAGCGCTGTTTTGCGTATCGCACTGTTTTGTGCCGTTTATCACTGGCGCTGTTTTGCGTAGCACACTTTTTTGTGCAGTTTATACTCACGCTGTTTTGCGCGTCGCACTGTTTTGTGCAGTTTATCAGTCGTGTTGTTTTGCGTAGCGCATTGTTTTGTGCAGTTTATCACTCGCGCTGTTTTGTGCAGCGCGCTGTTTTGTGCAGTTTATCACTCGCGCTGTTTTGCGCATCGCCCTGTTTTGTGCAGTTTATCACTCGCGCTGTTTTGCGCATCGCCCTGTTTTGTGCAGTTTATCACTCGCGCTGTTTTGCGCAGCGCCCTATTTTGTGCAATTTACACTCGCGCTGTTTTGCGAAGCGCACTGTTTTGTGCGGTTTACACTCGCGCTCTTTTGCGCATCGCACTGTTTTGTACAATTTATCACTCGCGTTTTTTGTGGATCGCACTGTTATGTGCAGTTCACACTGGCGCTGTTTTGCGCATCGCACAGTTTTGTTCAGTTTACGACTCGCGCTCTTTTGCGCATCGCGCTATTTTGTGCAGTTTACACTTGCGCTGTTTTGCGCATCGCACTGTTTTGTGCAGTTTACACTCGTGCTATTTTGGGCATCGCACTATTTTGTGCAGTTGATCACTCGCGCTGTTTTGCACGGCGCATTGTGTTGTGCAATTTACACTCGCGCTGTTTTGCGCATCGCACTATTTTTGTGCAGTTTACAGTGGCACTGTTTTGCGCATCGCACTGTTTTGTGCAGTTTTTCACTCGCGCTGTTTTGCGCAGCGCACTGTTTTGTGCAGTTTCAACTCGCGCTGTTTTGCGCAGCGCACTATTTTGTGCAGTTTACACTCGCGCTGTTTTGCGCAGTGCACTGTTTTGTGCAGTTTACACTCGCGCTGTTTTGCGCATCACACTGTATTGTGCAGTTTACACTAGCGCTGTTTTACGCATCGCACAGTTTGTAAAGTTTATCACTCGCGCTGTTTTGCGTAGCGCACTGTTTGTGCAGTAGTTTATACTCGCGCTGTTTTGCGCGTCGCATGTTTTGTGCAGATTCTCAGTCGCGTTGTTTGCATAGCGCACTGTTTTGTGCAGTTTATCACTCGCGCTGTTTTGCGCAGTGCGCTATTTTGTGCAGTTTATCACTCGCGCTGTTTTGCGCATCGCCCTGTTTTGTGCAGTTTATCACTCGCGCTGTTTTGCGCTGCGCCCTATTTTGTGCAAGTTACACTCGCGCTGTTTTGCGAAGCGTACTGTTTTGTGCGGTTTACACTCGCGCTCTTTTGCACATCGCACTGTTTTGTACAGTTTATCACTCGCGCTGTTATGTGCAGTTCACACTCGCGCTGTTTTGCGCATCGCACAGTTTTGTTCAGTTTATCACTCGCGCACTTTTGCGCATCGCACTATTTTGTGCAGTTTATACTCGCGCTGTTTTGCGCATCGCACTGTTTTGTGCAGTTTACACTCGTGCTATTTTGGCATCGCACTATTTTGGCAGTTGATCACTCGCGCGTTTTGCACAGCGCACTGTGTTGTGCAATTTACACTAGCGCTGTTTTGCGCATCGCACTGTTTTGTGCAGTTTACACTATCGCTGTTTTGTGCATCGCACAGTTTTGTGCAGTTTTTCACTCGCGCTGTTTTGCGCAGCGCACTATTTTGTGCAGTTTACACTCGTGCTGTTTGCGCATCGCACGGTTTTGTGCAGTTTATCACTCGCGCTATTTTGCGCATCGCACCGTTTTGTGCAGTTTATCACTCGTGCTGTTTTGCACAGCGCACTGTTTTGTGCAGTATATACTCGCGCTGTTTTGCGCATCGCACTGTTTTGTGCAGTTTATCTGTCGCGTTGTTTTGCGCAGCGCACTGTTTTGTGCAGTTTATCACTGGCGCTGTGTTGCGCACCGCACTGTTTTGTGCAGTTTATCACTCGCGCTGTTTTGCGTACCGCACTATTTTGTGCAGTTTATCAATCGCGTTGTTTGGCGCACCGCACTGTTTTGTGCAGTTTACACTGGCGATGTGTTGCGCACCGCACTGTTTTGTGCAGTTTATCACTCGCGCTGTTTTGCGTAGCGCACTGTTTGTGCAGTTTATCACTCGCGCTGTTTTGCGCACCGCACTGCTTTGTGCAGTTTACACTCGCGCTGTTTTGCGAATCGCACTGTTTTGTGCAGTTTATCACTCGCGCTGTTTTCCGCAGCGCACTGTTTTTTGTGCAGTTTACACTCCCGCTGTTTTGCGTATCGCACACTTTTGTGCAGTTTATCAGTCTTGCTGTTTTGCATATCGCACTATTTTGTGCAGTTTATCACTGGCGCTATTTTGCCCAGCGCACTGTTTTGTGCAGTTTACACTGGCGCTGTTTTACGCATCGCACTGTTTTGTACAGTTTACACTGGCGCTGTGTTGCGCATCGCACTGTTTTGTGCAGTTTATCACTCGCGCTGTTTTGCGCAGTGCACTGTTTTGTGCAGTTTACACTCGCGCTGTTTTGCGCATCACACTGTATTGTGCAGTTTACACTAGCGCTGTTTTACGCATCGCACTGTTTTGTGCAGTTTATCACTCGCGCTGTTTTGCGTAGCGCACTGTTTTGTGCAGTTTATACTCGCGCTGTTTTGCGCGTCGCACTGTTTTGTGCAGTTTCTCAGTCGCGTTGTTTTGCGTAGCGCACTGTTTTGTGCAGTTTATCACTCGCGCTGTTTTGCGCAGTGTGCTGTTTTGTGCAGTTTATCACTTCGCGCTGTTTTGCGCATCGCACTGTTTTGTGCAGTTTATCACTCGCGCTGTTTTGCGCAGCGCCCTATTTTGTGCAATTTACACTCGCGCTGTTTTGCGAAGCGTACTGTTTTGTGCGGTTTACACTCGCGCTCTTTTGCGCATCGCACTGTTTTGTACAGTTTATCACTCGCGTTTTTTGTGGATCGCACTGTTATGTGCAGTTCACACTCGCGCTGTTTTGCGCATCGCACAGTTTTGTTCAGTTTATCACTCGCGCTCTTTTGCGCATCGCACTATTTTGTGCAGTTTATACTCGCGCTGTTTTGCGCATCGCACTGTTTTGTGCAGTTTACACTCGCGCTGTTTTGCGAAGCGTACTGTTTTGTGCGGTTTACACTCGCGCTCTTTTGCGCATCGCACTGTTTTGTACAGTTTATCACTCGCGTTTTTTGTGGATCGCACTATTATGTGCAGTTCACACTCGCGCTGTTTTGCGCATCGCACAGTTTTGTTCAGTTTATCACTCGTGCTCTTTTGCGCATCGCACTATTTTGTGCAGTTTATACTCGCGCTGTTTTGCGCATCGCACTGTTTTGTGCAGTTTACACACGTGCTATTTTGGGCATCGCACTATTTTGTGCAGTTGATCAATCGCGCTGTTTTGCACAGCGCACTGTGTTGTGCAATTTACACTAGCGCTGTTTTGCGCATCGCACTGTTTTGTGCAGTTTACACTAGCGCTGTTTTGTGCATCGCACAGTTTTGTGCAGTTTTTCACTCCGCTGTTTTGCGCAGCGCACTATTTTGAGCAGTTTACACTCGTGCTGTTTGCGCATCGCACGGTTTTGTGCAGTTTATCACTCGCGCTTTTGCGCATCGCACCGTTTTGTGCAGTTTATCACTCGTGCTGTTTTGCGCAGCGCACTGTTTTTGTGCAGTTTATACTCGCGCTGTTTTGCGCATCGCACTATTTTGTGCAGTTTATCAGTCGCGTTGTTTTGCGCAGCGCACTGTTTTGTGCAGTTATCACTCGCGCTGTGTTGCGCACCGCACTGTTTTGTGCTGTTTATCACTCGCGCTGTTTTGCGTACCGCACTATTTTGTGCAGTTTATCAGTCGCGTTGTTTGGCGCACCGCACTGTTTTGTGCAGTTTACACTGGCGATGTGTTGCGCACCGCACTGTTTTGTGCAGTTTATCACCCGCGCTGTTTTGCGTAGCGCACAGTTTGTGCAGTTTATCACTCGCGCTGTTTTGCGTAGCGCACTGTTTGTGCAGTTTATCACTCGCACTGTTTTGCGCACCGCACTGCTTTGCGCAGTTTACACTCGCGCTGTTTTGCGCATCGCACTATTTTGTGCAGTTTATCACTCGCACTGTTTTGCGCAGTGCACTGTTTTTTGTGCAGTTTACACTCCCGCTGTTTTGCGTATCGCACACTTTTGTGCAGTTTATCAGTCTCGCTGTTTTGCGTATCGCACTATTTTGTGCAGTTTATCACTGGCGCTATTTTGCCCAGCGCACTGTTTTGTGCAGTTTACACTGGCGCTGTTTTGCACATCGCACTGTTTTGTACAGTTTACACTGGCGCTGTGTTGCGCATCGCACTGTTTTGTGCAGTTTATCACTCACGCTGTTTTGCGCAGTGCACTGTTTTGTGCAGTTTACACTCGCGCTGTTTTGCGCATCACACTGTATTGTGCAGTTTACACTAGCGCTGTTTTACGCATCGCACTGTTTTGTGCAGTTTATCACTCGCGCTGTTTTGCGTAGCGTACTGTTTTGTGCAGTTTATACTCGCGTTGTTTTGCGCGTCGCACTGTTTTGTGCAGTTTCTCAGTCGCGTTGTTTTGCGTAGCGCACTGTTTTGTGCAGTTTATCACTCGCGCTGTTTTGCGCAGTGCGCTGTTTTGTGCAGTTTATCACTCGCGCTGTTTTGCGCATCGCACTGTTTTGTGCAGTTTATCACTTGCGCTGTATTGCGCAGCGCCCTATTTTGTGCAATTTACACTCGCGCTGTTTTTCGAAGCGTACTGTTTTGTGCGGTTTACACTTGCGCTCTTTTGCGCATCGCACTGTTTTGTGCAGTTTATCACTCGCGCTCTTTTGTGGATCGCACTGTTATGTGCAGTTGACACTCGCGCTGTTTTGCGCATCGCACAGTTTTGTTCAGTTTATCACTCGCGCTCTTTTGCGCATCGCACTATTTTGTGCAGTTTATACTCGCGCTGTTTTGCGCATCGCACTGTTTTGTGCAGTTTACACTCGTGCTATTTTGGGCATCGCACTATTTTGTGCAGTTGATCACTCGCGCTGTTTTGCACAGCGCACTGTGTTGTGCAATTTACACTAGCGCTGTTTTGCGCATCGCACTGTTTTGTGCAGTTTACACTAGCGCTGTTTTGTGCATCGCACAGTTTTGTGCAGTTTTTCACTCCGCTGTTTTGCGCAGCGCACTATTTTGAGCAGTTTACACTCGTGCTGTTTGCGCATCGCACGGTTTTGTGCAGTTTATCACTCGCGCTGTTTTGCGCATCGCACCGTTTTGTGCAGTTTATCACTCGTGCTGTTTTGCGCAGCGCACTGTTTTGTGCAGTTTATACTCGCGCTGTTTTGCGCATCGCACTATTTTGTGCAGTTTATCAGTCGCGTTGTTTTGCGCAGCGCACTGTTTTGTGCAGTTTATCACTCGCGCTGTGTTGCGCACCGCACTGTTTTGTGCTGTTTATCACTCGCGCTGTTTTGCGTACCGCACTATTTTGTGCAGTTTATCAGTCGCGTTGTTTGGCGCACCGCACTGTTTTGTGCAGTTTACACTGGCGATGTGTTGCGCACCGCACTGTTTTGTGCAGTTTATCACCCGCGCTGTTTTGCGTAGCGCACAGTTTGTGCAGTTTATCACTCGCGCTGTTTTGCGTAGCGCACTGTTTGTGCAGTTTATCACTCGCACTGTTTTGCGCACCGCACTGCTTTGCGCAGTTTACACTCGCGCTGTTTTGCGCATCGCACTATTTTGTGCAGTTTATCACTCGCACTGTTTTGCGCAGTGCACTGTTTTTTTGCAGTTTACACTCCCGCTGTTTTGCGTATCGCACACTTTTGTGCAGTTTATCAGTCTCGCTGTTTTGCGTATCGCACTATTTTGTGCAGTTTATCACTGGCGCTATTTTGCCCAGCGCACTGTTTTGTGCAGTTTACACTGGCGCTGTTTTGCACATCGCACTGTTTTGTACAGTTTACACTGGCGCTGTGTTGCGCATCGCACTGTTTTGTGCAGTTTATCACTCACGCTGTTTTGCGCAGTGCACTGTTTTGTGCAGTTTACACTCGCGCTGTTTTGCGCATCACACTGTATTGTGCAGTTTACACTAGCGCTGTTTTACGCATCGCACTGTTTTGTGCAGTTTATCACTCGCGCTGTTTTGCGTAGCGTACTGTTTTGTGCAGTTTATACTCGCGTTGTTTTGCGCGTCGCACTGTTTTGTGCAGTTTCTCAGTCGCGTTGTTTTGCGTAGCGCACTGTTTTGTGCAGTTATCATCACTCGCGCTGTTTTGCGCAGTGCGCTGTTTTGTGCAGTTTATCACTCGCGCTGTTTTGCGCATCGCACTGTTTTGTGCAGTTTATCACTTGCGCTGTATTGCGCAGCGCCCTATTTTGTGCAATTTACACTCGCGCTGTTTTTCGAAGCGTACTGTTTTGTGCGGTTTACACTTGCGCTCTTTTGCGCATCGCACTGTTTTGTACAGTTTATCACTCGCGTTTTTTGTGGATCGCACTGTTATGTGCAGTTTACACTCGCGCTGTTTTGCGCATCGCACAGTTTTGTGCAGTTTATCACTCGCGCTCTTTTGCGCATCGCACTGTTTTGTGCAGTTTACACTCGCGCTGTTTTGCGCACCGCACTGTTTTGTGCAGTTTACACTCGCGCTCTTTTGCGCATCGTACTGTTTTGTGCAGTTTACACTAGCGCTCTTTTGCGCATAGCACTGTTTTCTGCAGTTTATCACTGGCGCTCTTTTGTGGATCGCACTATTATGTGCAGTTTACACTCGCGCTGTTTTGCGCATCGCACTGTTTTGTGTAGTTTATCACTCGCGCTCTTTTGCGCATCGCACTGTCTTGTGCAGTTTACACTCGCGCTATTTTGTGCATGGCACTATTTTGTGCAGCTTACACTCGCGCTGTTTTGGGCATCGCACTGTTTTGTGCAGTTTATCACTCGCGCTGTTTTTCGCAGCGCACTGTTTTGTGCAGTTTACACTCGCGCTGTTTTGCGCAGCGCACTGTTTTGTGCAGTTTACACTCGCGCTCTTTTGTGCATCGCACTGTTTTGTGCAGTTTATCACTCGCGCTGTTTTGCGCATCGCACTGTTTTGTGCAGTTTACACTCGTGCTGTTTTGCGCATCGCACCGTTTTGTGCAGTTTATCACTCGCGCTGTTTTGCGCATCGCATCGTTTTGTGCAGTTTATCACTCGTGCTGTTTTGCGCAGCGCACTGTTTTGTGCAGTTTATACTCGCGCTGTTTTGCGCATCGCACTATTTTGTGCAGTTTATCAGTCGCGTTGTTTTGCGCAGCGCACTGTTTTGTGCAGTTTATCACTGGCGCTGTGTTGCGCACCGCACTGTTTTGTGCAGTTTATCACTCGCGCTGTTTTGCGTACCGCACTATTTTGTGCAGTTTATCAGTCGCGTTGTTTGGCGCACCGCACAGTTTTGTGCAGTTTACACTGGCGATGTGTTGCGCACAGCACTGTTTTGTGCAGTTTATCACTCGCGCTGTTTGGCGTAGCGCACAGTTTGTGCAGTTTATCACTCGCGCTGTTTTGCGTAGCGCACTGTTTGTGCAGTTTATCACTCGCGCTGTTTTCCGCACCGCACTGCTTTGTGCAGTTTACACTCCCGCTGTTTTGCGCATCGCACTGTTTTGTGCAGTTTATCACTCGCGCTGTTTTGCGCAGCGCACTATTTTTTGTGCAGTTTACCCTCCCGCTGTTTTGCGTATCGCACACTTTTGTGCAGTTTATCAGTCTCGCTGTTTTGCGTATCGCACTATTTTGTGCAGTTTATCACTGGCGCTATTTTGCCCAGCGCATTGTTTTGTGCAGTTTACACTGGCGCTGTTTTGCGCATCGCACTGTTTTGTACAGTTTACACTGGCGCTGTGTTGCGCATCGCACTGTTTTGTGCAGTTTATCACTCGCGCTGTTTTGCGCAGTGCACTGTTTTGTGCAGTTTACACTCGCGCTGTTTTGCGCATCACACTGTATTGTGCAGTTTACACTAGCGCTGTTTTACGCATCGCACTATTTTGTGCAGTTTATCACTCGTGCTGTTTTGCGTAGCGTACTGTTTTGTGCAGTTTATACTCGCGCTGTTTTGCGCGTCGCACTGTTTTGTGTAGTTTCTCAGTCGCGTTGTTTTGCGTAGCGCACTGTTTTGTGCAGTTTATCACTCGCGCTGTTTTGCGCAGTGCGCTGTTTTGTGCAGTTTATCACTCGCGCTGTTTTGCGCATCGCACTATTTTTTGCAGTTTATCACTTGCGCTGTTTTGCGCAGCGCCCTATTTTGTGCAATTTACACTCGCGATGTTTTGCGAAGCGTACTGTTTTGTGCGGTTTACACTCGCGCTCTTTTGCGCATCGCACTGTTTTGTACAGTTTATCACTCGCGTTTTTTGTGGATCGCACTGTTATGTGCAGTTCACACTCGCGCTGTTTTGCGCGTCGCACGGTTTTGTTCAGTTTATCACTCGCGCTCTTTTGCGCATCGCACTATTTTGTGCAGTTTATACTCGTGCTGTTTTGCGCATCGCACTATTTTGTGCAGTTTACACTCGTGCTATTTTGGGCATCGCACTATTTTGTGCAGTTGATCACTCGCGCTGTTTTGCACAGCGCACTGTGTTGTGCAATTTACACTAGCGCTGTTTTGCGCATCGCACTGTTTTGTGCAGTTTACACTAGCGCTGTTTTGCGCATCGCACAGTTTTGTGCAGTTTTTCACTCGCGCTGTTTTGCGCAGCGCACTATTTTGTGCAGTTTACACTCGTGCTGTTTGCGCATCGCACGGTTTTGTGCAGTTTATCACTCGCACCGTTTTGTGCAGTTTGTCACTCGTGCTGTTTTGCGCAGCGCACTGTTTTGTGCAGTTTATACTCGCGCTGTTTTGCGCATCGCATTGTTTTGTGCAGTTTATCAGTCGCGTTGTTTTGCGGAACGCACTGTTTTGTGCAGTTTATCACTGGCGCTGTGTTGCGCACCGCACTGTTTTGTGCAGTTTATCACTCGCACTGTTTTGCGTACCGCACTATTTTGTGCAGTTTATCAGTCGCGTTGTTTGGCGCACCGCACTGTTTTGTGCAGTTTACACTGGCGATGTGTTGCGCACCGCACTGTTTTGTGTAGTTTATCACTCGCGCTGTTTTGCGTAGCGCACAGTTTGTGCAGTTTATCACTCGCGCTGTTTTGCGTAGCGCACTGTTTGTGCAGTTTATCACTCGCGCTGTTTTGCGCACCGCACTACTTTGTGCAGTTTACACTCGTGCTGTTTTGCGCATCGCACTGTTTTGTGCAGTTTATCACTCGCGCTGTTTTGCGCAGCGCACTATTTTTTGTGCAGTTTACACTCCCGCTGTTTTGCGTATCGCACACTTTTGTGCAGTTTATCAGTCTCGCTGTTTTGCGTATCGCACTATTTTGTGCAGTTTATCACTGGCGCTATTTTGCCCAGCGCACTGTTTTGTGCAGTTTACACTGGCGTTGTTTTGCGCGTCGCACTGTTTTGTACAGTTTACACTGGCGCTGTTTTGCGCATCGCACTGTTTTGTGCAGTTTATCACTCGCGCTGTTTTGCGCAGTGCACTGTTTTGTGCAGTTTACACTCGCGCTGTTTTGCGCATCGCACTGTTTTGTGCAGTTTATCAGTCGCATTGTTTTGCGCAGCGCACTGTTTTGTGCAGTTTATCACTGGCGCTGTGTTGCGCACTGCACCGTTTTGTGCAGTTTATCACTCGCGCTGTTTTGCATAGCGCACTGTTTTGTGCAGTTTATCACTCACGTTGGTTTGCGCACCGCACCGTTTTGTGCAGTTTACACTGGCGCTCTGTTGCGCACCGCAACGTTTTGTGCAGTTTACCACTCGCGCTGTTTTTGCGTAGCGCACTGTTTTGTGTAGTTTATCACTGGCGCTGTTTTGCGCACCGTACTGTTTTGTGCAGTTTACACTCGCGCTGTTTTGCGCATCGTACTATTTTGTGCAGTTTATCACTCGCGCTGTTTTGCGCAGCGCACTGTTTTTTGTGCAGTTTACACTCCCACTGTTTTGCGTATCGCACACTTTTGTGCAATTTATCAGTCGCGCTGTTTTGCGTATCGCACTATTTTCTATAGTTTATCAATGGCGCTATTTTGCGCAGCGCACTGTTTTGTGCAATTTACTGTGGCACTGTTTTGCGCATCGCACTATTTTGTGCAGTTTATCAGTCGCGCTGTTTCGCCCAGTGCACTGTTTTGTGCAGTTTACACTCGCGCTGTTTTGCGCAGCGCACTGTTTTGTGCAGTTTATCAACCGCGCTGTTTTGCGCACCGCACTGTTTTGTGCAGTTTACACTCACGCTGTTTTGCGCATCGCACTGTTTTGTGCAGTTTATCACTCGCGCTGTTTTGCGTCGAGCACTATTTTTTGTGCAGTTTACACTCCCACTGTTTTGCGCATCGCACTCTGTTGTGCAGTTTATCAGTCGCGCTGTTTTGTGTATCGCACTATTTTGTGTAGTTTATCACTCACGCTGTTTTGCGCAGCGTACTGTTTTGCGCAGTTTACAATCGCCCTGTTTTGCGCAGCGCACTGTTTTGTGCAATTTATCAGTCACCCTGTTTTGCGCAGCGCACTGTTTTTTGCAGTTTACACTCGCGTTGTTTTGCTCATCGCACTGTTTTATACAGTTTAAACCTCGCGCTGTTTTGCACAGCAGACTGTTTTGTGCAGTTTACACTCGCGCTGTTTTGCGCATCGCACTCATTTTTGCAGTTTACACGAGCGCTGTTTTGCGCATCGCACAGTTTTGTGCAGTTTATCACTCGCGCTGTTTTGCGCATCGCACTGTTTTGTGCAGTTTACACTCGCGCTGTTTTGCAAATCGCACTATTTTCTGCAGTTTCTCACTCGCGTTGTTTTGCGCAGCGCACTGTTTTGTGGAGTTTACAGTCCCGCTGTTTAGCGCAGCGCACTGTTTTGTGTTGTTTACACTCGCGCTGTTTTGCGCAGGGCACTGTTTTGTGCGGTTTACACTCGCGCTGTTTTGCACATCGCACTGTTTTGTGCAGTTTATCACTCGCGCTGTTTTGCGCATCGCACTGTTTTGTGAAGTTTACACTAACGTTGTTTTGCGCATGGCACTGTTTTGTGCAGTTTATCACCCGCGCTGTTTTGCGCAGCGCGCTGTTTTGTGCAGTTTACACTCGCACTGTTTTGCGCATCGCACTGTTTTGTGCACTTTATCACTCGCGCTGTTTTGCGCGTCGCACTGTTTTGTGCAGTTTACACTCGCGCTGTTTTGCGCCTCGCACTGTTTTGTGCAGTTTATCCCTCGCGCTGTTTTGCGCAGCGCCCTGTTTTGTGTAGTTTACACTCGCGCTGTTTTGCGCAGCGCACTGTTTTGTGCAGTTTACACTAGCGTTGTTTTGCGCATCGCACTATTTTTTGCAGTTTATCACTCGCGCTGTTTTGCGCAGTGCACTGTTTTGTGCAGTTTACACTCGCGCTGTTTTGCGCATCGCACTGTTTTGTGCAGTTTATCAGTCGCGTTGTTTTGCGCAGCGCACTGTTTTGTGCAGTTTATCACTGGCGCTGTGTTGCGCACTGCACCGTTTTGTGCAGTTTATCACTCGCGCTGTTTTGCATAGCGCACTGTTTTGTGCAGTTTTATCAGTCACGTTGTTTTGCGCACCGCACCGTTTTGTGCAGTTTACACTGGCGCTCTGTTGCGCACCGCACTGTTTTGTGCAGTTTACCACTCGCGCTGTTTTTGCGTAGCGCACGGTTTTGTGTAGTTTATCACTCGCGCTGTTTTGCGCACCGTACTGTTTTGTGTAGTTTACACTCACGCTGTTTTGCGCATCGTACTATTTTGTGCCGTTTAGCGCTGTTTTGCGCAGCGCACTGTTTTTTATGCAGTTTACACTCCCACTGTTTTGCGTATTGCACACTTTTGTGCAGTTTATCAGTCGCGCAGTTTTGCGTATCGCACTATTTTCTGCAGTTTATCAATGGCGCTATTTTGCGCAGCGCACTGTTTTGTGCAATTTACTGTCGCACTGTTTTGCGCATCGCACTGTTTTGTGTAGTTTATCAGTCGCGCTGTTTCGCCCAGCACACTGTTTTGTGCAGTTTACACTCACGTTGTTTTGCGCAGCGCACTGTTTTGTGCAGTTTATCAACTGCGCTGTTTTGCGCACCGCACTGTTTTGTGCAGTTTACACTCACGCTGTTTTGCGTCGAGCACTATTTTTTGTGCAGTTTACACTCCCGCTGTTTTGCGCATCGCACTCTTTTGTGCAGTTTATCAGTCGCGCTGTTTTGCGTATCGCACTATTTTGTGTAGTTTATCACTCGCGCTGTTTTGCGCAGCGCACTGTTTTGCGCAGGTTACAATCGCCCTGTTTTGCACAGCGCACTGTTTTGTGCAATTTATCAGTCCCCCTGTTTTGCGCAGCGCACTGTTTTTTGCAGTTTACACTCGCGTTGTTTTGCGCATCGCACTGTTTTATACAGTTTAAACCTCGCGTTGTTTTGCGCAGCAGACTGTTTTGTGCTGTTTACACTCGCGTTGTTTTGCGCATTGCACTCATTTTTGCAGTTTACACGAGCGCTGTTTTGCGCATCGCACAGTTTTGTGCAGTTTATCACGCGCGCTGTTTTGCGCATCGCACTGTTTTGTGCAGTTTACACTCGCGCTGTTTTGCGCATCGCACTGTTTTGTGCAGTTTATCACTCGCGTTGTTTTGCGCAGCGCACTGTTTTGTGGAGTTTAC
>JAPPVO010002172.1:0-25338 GCA_030407325.1 Camellia japonica
CTTAATAGAGGGGAGCAAGATCCGTCATTCGCGGACACCACATGCTTTTTACTTTACAGAGTATTGACTGATCTGTTAGCACTCATGTTGTCGTTGAGTGGGAGCCTTGGATCCCATGTTATGGATTTACCCGCTTCGGAGTGGGGAGTGGTGCTATGGCCAGGCCCATGGTCTTCCCCTCTTCGGAGTGGGGAGTGGGCCAAGACTGATCCCTTAGCTCGGCCCATCATAGAGTGGAGAGAGAGAGCCCACTTCGGAGTGGGGACCTTCGTCCAGTCCAACAAGGTTCCATACAACTAGGCTTGAGTACGGAGTAGGGACCTTCGTCCAGTCCAGCAAGGACCTTCGTCCAGTCTAGTAGGGACCTTCGTCCAATCCAACAAGGTTCCATACAAATAGGCTTGAATAATTATGCCCCCTTCATTACCTTAAAAAAATAAAAATGTAGTCCTTTTGTAATTGCTTTCCCTAATTTCATGGAATCAACTGAATCATAGAAGATTTGTAGTGATTTCATTACTACAAATTCTGCTTTTACACGTTTCCGCTACATTACACACCTATTTATCAGTTCGATCTTTTGTGCAGGGCCTTGACTACTCATACGGAGTCTGGCAGTTCGAAGGCTATGGTTTCGTCCCAAACTCAACCTCCGGTGCTACAATTGTGCAGATCCATGGCGCAACCAATTACACCACAACTATCATACTGAGGATCTACAACAGGGACATGAGGTACTACAGTGGTGATCTTGTGGATACAGACTTGTATGATAAATGGTTCATAACTAATAATAACTAAAAAAGAAAATGACATAATTAGAAATGTATACAGTAATTCCCTTTCAAGGGTGTGTATATTACAATTTCCCTTAAATGTATGGTACATACTCAAAAAGTGTGTATGCGTCTCAATTCTCCAAAACTCCTCACCTCGCTAGGAGATCAGTAATTCGAATCTCCACACCTCTATGTGACTCTTATTTCTCATGTATTAATTGGGTTTTCTCTCCTACTTTGAGAGTTTCTTTGTAAAAGTTTGTATTGTATTTGATCTTCATTACTATGATTATAATTTAATTTGGACTTTCTATCCTATTTTGAGAGTTTCTTTGTAAAAATATGAGGTTTTCTCTCCTATTTTAGGATTTTCTTTGTAAGAATTTATATTGTATTTAATCTCTATTACTGTAATTGTAATTCATTGAATTTTATTGTAAATTTATAATAGCTTATATAAATTAAATCTTTTAAAAAATAATAATAATAAGTGTGGTTGTGTGTAGAATATAATTGTCTAATTTTGAATAATCTATTGGATTGAAAAGTAAAAGTCAAGTCTATTGGGGGCAGCATAAACATTTGGTTATGATTTTCTTGCCCTCTTTGCACGACTGCATGCCGTGAACGTAGGTGAAGTACTTTGAGTCGAGCAGTACTTTTACAATAGATTCTATCATCCCATATGTATAATTAAAATTATTTTATTTTTCTTCTATAAAAGAAAAAAATATTTTTTATAAGTCTAGCTTCTCTTTAGCTCAGTTCTTGAATTGAAGGATATTGTTCGAGTTTGTAAGACTCACTACATGTATCGTTTTTTTGATATGAACTGTTTATTTTGTAGGAATTTTCATGTGTATTATCTACACAAAAAACTAAGTTGATTCGATAATCATTATTTGTTTAATTTATTGTGTTTGTCACCAAAGTGTATTTTCAAAAACATATTTATCGTCTATTTTTTTTAAACCAATGAGATAAATTGAATATATTATGATTATCAAATTAATCTAATTTTTTTGTATGAATGATATACATGAAAGACTCCATAAAATAAATGATTTGGATAATTGGAAAATGGAGTGTATGGTGAGCTCCACAAGCCTAAATAGTACACTCCTTTGGATTAGAGAAAAGTCCAACCCTATTATTCACATCAAAAAAAAAAAAATCGATTCAACAATTGTAATTTATTCAATTTCTCAAATTCATCTCAAAAAAATATTGACAATAAGTGTATTTTTTAAAAAAGATCATTTTTTTGGGGGGTAATAACGCTATAAATTGAACATGTTACGATTATTGGATCGATTAAATTTTTTGTATGAATGATACACATGACGCACTCTCCAAAATGAATGATTCTAATTATCGAAATGAGATCCGTGATGACGATCCAGATCTTATGTTTAAATTTGTTGTCGTATAAGTTAAAGAAGGGGGATTGTAGGCTAATTTAAATAAAGGAAATTTTACAATACACAGCGTATGTATCAATTATGACATTTATATCTATTGTTATGATTTATTATGGTATTTGTTATGACTTGATTATAATTATGATTATGTTATGACTTATAGTGATATTAATTATAACCTTTCAAAATTATTAGTTTGATTATAATCCAAAAAGTCATTAATTATACTTTATGTAGTGTTTGTTTATGAGTTTTTTTAAGTTATGGCAAACAAAAAAATAATGGTGATAAAAATGTCATAACTTGTATACAGGTATAGTTAGGGATGGTTTGGCAAGTCCAAAATAATCTAAAAAGTCAAAAAGTTACACAAAAAGCAAAAAAGTCATTACTATTCACAAATAAAAAATATATTTTATATATTTTTATAATACAAAAGTTTGATGGATACTGTCAGCCGTACTTGTGAAGCAGAAAGGCCATTATATACTTTTTGGGCGAAAAAAAAAAATACATATGTAAAGTCACAAAGTTTGATGGTAATGTTGGGCCCTTGGGGGCCCACTAAGGATTTCATTTTGATAATCCGAACCGTTCAATATGTAGAATTCGTCGAGTAATATATGTTTGTAAAAAATCACGTTGATCAGATATCGTTAACTATATGATCAAATCAGTTTTGTATAAACAAAACGAATGGTGTGATAGTTAACTGTTGAAAAAAACTAATCCGATCATATAGCTATCGATATCCGATCAACGTGATTTTTTACAAGCGTATAATACTCGACGAGTTGTACATATTGAACGGTTCAGATTATTAAAATGAGACCTATGGTAGCCCCTACAGACCGACCATCACTGTCCAAACACTTTATCTCGAATGAGGTAATTATTTTCTGGGTAAAACATGCTGGGATAGCATGACAGCCGTACAACCACTCAACTTTCTTCTACTATACACTTTATTTATTTAATTTTTTATTATACATTTTTTGGTAAAAAAATAAAAAATTAACCCAAATATTCACTTTTTTTCTCAATTTTTTAATTTAAAAAGACAAAAAGTACGCTTATTTAAGACACCCAAACAATCCCTAATATATACAAATTAAAAATTCTCTCACTTTTCCTTTATTTCTTACTTCTCTCTTTCTTTCCTTACCTTCCTTCGCCGAAGCCTCCGCCTTCTCGCTCTCCTCTCCTTCTCATTTCTTCTCTTCGTAACTGTTAATGGCCAAGTCCATCACCTGCAAAAATAAAACAATAAAATAGTATAATAATTAATTAATTTATATAATATATATATATATATTATTTGGTGGTCTGGTAGGTGCAACTGCCACTACCATCTCTTTCCTTTCTTTCTTTATATTTTTTATTTATTATATTTTGTTATATAATTATTATAATAATACAGTTATAAAATTAATATATACATATATATAATATAGATTGTCGGTAGCCTCGACATCTCCCATCTTCATTTAGTTTTTATTTTTGTTTTTTTTTTATTTTTTGATTCATAATATAAATATAATATGTAAAATTCGTCGAGTAATATATGTCTGTAAAAAATCACGTTGATCAGATATCATTAACTATATGATCAAATTAGTTTTGTATAAACAAAACGGATGGTGTGATAGTTAACTGTTGAAAAAAACTAACCCAATCATATAGCTATCAATATCCGATCAACGTGATTTTTTACAGACATATAATACTTGACGATTTATACATATTAAACGGTTCAGATTATTAAAATGGGACTCATGGTAGTCCCTACGGACCGACCATCACTATCCAAACACTTTGTCCCGAAAGACGCAATTATTTTCTGGGTAAGTAATGCTGGGGTAGCATGATAGCCGTACAACCACTCAACTTTCTTTCACTATATACTTTATTTATATAATTTTTTATTACACATTTTTTGGTAAAAAGATAAAAAATTAACTCAAATATCCATATTTTTTCTCAATTTTTTAGTTCAAAAAGACAAAAGATACACTTATTTAAGACACCCAAACAATCCCTAATATATACAAATTAAAAATTCTCTCACTTTTCCTTTCTTTCTTTCTTCTCTCTTTCTTTCCTTACCTTCCTTCGCCGAAGCCTCCGCCTTCTCGCTCTCCTCTCTCTTCTCCTTTCTTCTCTTCGTGACTGTTAATGGCCAAGTCCATCACCTGCAAAAATAAAACAGTAAAATAGTATATAATTAATTAATTTATATAATATATATATATTATTTAGTGGTCTGGTCGGTGCAACTACCACTACCATCTCTTTCCTTTCTTTCTTTCTATTTTTTATTTATTATATTTTATTATATAATTATTATTATAATACAGTTATAAAATTAATATATATATATATAATATAGATTGTCGGTAGCCTCGACGTCTCCCATCTTCATTTTGTTTTTGTTTTTATTTTTGTTTTTTTTGATTTTTTGATTTATAATATATAATATAATATGTAGAATTCGTCGAGTAATATATGTTTGTAAAAAATCACGTTGATCAGATGTCGTTAACTAAATGATCAAATTAGTTTTGTATAAACAAAATGGATGGTGTGATAGTTAATTGTTGAAAAAAACTAATCCGATCATATAACTATCGATATTTGATCAACGTGATTTTTTACAGGCATATAATACTTGACGAGTTGTAAATATTGAACGGTTCAGATTATTAAAATGGGATCCATGGTAACCCCCACGGACCGACTATCACTGTCCAAACACTTTGCCCCGAAGGAGGCAATTATTTTCTGGGTAAGACATGCTGGGGCAGCAGGACAGCCGTACAACCACTCAACTTTCTTCTACTATATACTTTATTTATACAATTTTTTATTACACATATTTATGCTGGGGCAGCCGTACAGCCGTACAACCTCCTTCGCGGGTAACCATTTAGACTGTGTTGTTCAGCCCGTGAGGGCCACCACGGGTCACATTTTGACAATCTGAACCGTTCAATGTGTAGAACTGATTGAGTAATATATGCATGTAAAAAATCAAGTTGATCGGATATCGCTAACTATATGATCAAATCAGTTTTGTATAAAAAAAAGACAAAAACTAATCCTATCAATGTGATTTCGATATCCGATTAATGTGATTTTTTTCCATTCATATAGTACTCGACAAGTTCTACATATTGACGGTTCAGATTATCAAAATGGGACTCGTGGTGGCCCCACGAGCCGAACAACACAGTCCAAATGGTTGCCCGCGAATGAGGCAATCATGTCTTTATCTCCTACGCTCTGCCTAGAAAAGGGTGTCGTACAGCCTATTACACTTACTTCTCCTATAGACTCATTTATACAATTTTTTATTACACATTTTTTCATAAAAAGATAAAAAGTTAACTCAAACATCCATCTTTTTTTTTCTTAACTTTTTAGTCCAAAAAAATAAAAAATGCACTTATTTAGAACATCCCAAACAACCCCTTGATATTATACAATGGGGGGTGTTTGGTGCAGATTGTTTGAGATGATCTAAATAAGTGCACTTTTTGATTTTTTATGAAATATGGGTTAGATTTGGGTTAAGTTTGAAGTGATGTGTTAGAGAGGTGATGTGATTTAAATAAGATGATGTGATTTAAATAGGATAGTGACTTTTTTGACTTTTTTCAAACATGTCAAACCAAGCTTAAGTAGGTGTTTGGAATTTGCTTTTTTGATATTTTTTTTGTTGACTTGACTTTTGATAAACCGTGTTTTTTTTCACTATAGTTATTTTTTTTTTACTATAGAATTGACTATAGTTATTTTTTTTGACTTGAATTTCATGTGTTTTTTTTAAATTTTTTATTTTATTAACAGGACATTTGATTTTTTTTAATAACTTGCCTTGACTTTTGACTTTTGGCGATTCCGGATATATTGTCTTTTGTGATTTTGAAAATTACAAATATTTCTAGTCATAATTTGTCATTTAACAAAATTAATATAAAAAGAGAAATTTTTAACTACCCTCCTATATAACAATAAAATTATTTAAAATATTAATTAAAATATATTTCTAATATTATTAAAAATTGTTTATGACTTAATAATTTATTAACAAAATGAGTCATTCACTATGCATTTAAAATTTTAAAGACAATATAATTTTCAAAAGAGTAGTACTACATCCTTAATATATTATATCTATTTTGACTTTTAATGACGTGGGAGAGAGAGAGAATAGAAAGAGATAGAGAGAGGAAGGATGACGAGTGAGAAGTGGGGTCCGTTCACATTATTAGAGGTGGATTAGGGTACTCAATTAGAGCTCCCAAGTGGCGATTGAAGCTCGACTTGGTAGGGAGGACTACGGTTCGATCCCCCGCAACGCCAATTGGGAGGGGGCTTGAGTCTAACCATCCAAAACTGCACCCCCGAATCCGGATTAGTCGGCCCGAAGGGTCGGATACCGGGTGGGTAACCAAAAAAAAATTAGAGCTCCCAAGTATTTTTCTTTTCAAAATTACAATTAATATTTTAAACAAATCTCAATGAGGAACAACTTCTCTCCAATTGGGATTGGAGCGTGTTGTTGGACTTCTGTGGGCCTATTACGGAGCCTACATTAATGATTCGAACCGTTCAATACGTAGGACTCGTCGAGTACTTTATCTTTATAAAAAATCACGTTAATCAAATATCAATAATCACTTGATCAGATCACATTTGTATTAATAATTTATTTTTTAAATTATAGTTACCATTAATATGAATATGATTTGATCAAATAATTATTGATATCTTATCAACATAATTTTTTGCAAAAATAAAATACTCGGCAAGGTTTATATATTGAACGGTTCAAATTATCGATTTAGGCCAAGTTTGAGAAGTTTGAAAAAAGCCAAAAAGTCAAAAAATTATTCAAAAAGTTAAAAAGTTATCACTATTCACCAAAAGTCAAAAATTACGACTGCACAACTCCCAATCCTAATTTTTCCATACACACTAATTTATATAATTTTTTAATACATATTTTTCCATAAAAAGTTAAAAAGTTAACTCAAACAACTATATTTTTTTGGGGGGATTTTTTCTCAACTTTTTAGTCTAAAAAGTCAAAAAGTGTACTTATTTAGAACATCCCAAACAAACCCTAATAAACTTACAAAATCTAACAATACGTTCCAATCCGGTTTCAAACCAGCGATGCCTGTGCCATCTCAATATATTTATAATTTGCTTTAACTATTAAAATCAATGAACTTTGCATCTGTGATTTATGGTCCACTGAGAACAGAACAAGATGACAGGCATAGCCACCCAAAGTCAAGTCAAGTCAACCTATAATAATAAAAGTAATATTATGGATTCAATTATAAAACTCAAAAATTATTCAAAATTTTATATTAATGGTTTCTATTCATTTTATGTACAGATCTCACATTGCATAAATTCAATCTTCACCACGTATCCCTCTATTCAAAAAAATTTGGATAGATATGTCATGGATCATAACATTTTTGTAATAATAATAATAAAAGTAAATTACTAAAAATATGTAAGTTGATAAAATTATTACATTTGCATGAAAAAATTTATAATTTTAATTATTAATATTAATAAAAATTATTATTAATTTATAATTATTTTCAAAATTATATCCAAATATTATTCTTATTAAAAAAATAAAATAACAGGAATCGCCAAAAGTCAAGTTATTATTAAAAGTTGTGATTTGAAAATTATGTATCATTGTGTTGTTTAAATTATTAACAGAATGATTATGATAAATGATAAAGTTATGTTTTACTTCTCTTTTTTTTTTTTTTTTTCATTAGTGTTTAGGATTCAAAGTTACACTTAAAAAATAAAAATAAAAAAGTTTAGGATTTAAAGTGACAAAAAATAAAATATTAGAATCCAAAATAACATGAAATTCATATTTTAGAAACTATAGATATATTTCATTATCATTTTGTTGATTTAGATGATTTGTTTAAAATTGAATAAATTCAATTTGACTCAAAGTGAATATTTGAATGATAATATCAAAAAATTTAAAAATCAAAGTAGCACGAAAAAGTATATTTATAGAAATGTATTTTATCCTAATTTATAATGATATGGTGAGAGCCGCAAATGAAACTATTGGAGGATCAAAAACACGGGGCAAGGTCGTTCATCCAAATGATTGGATGTTTATGTTGTATAAGGAAAATGTTTTTTTCCCCTAATTTTTTCCCCCCGAATCCCCCGAAATCACAGAGAAGAGAACAAAAAAAAAAAAAAATCCAAGAACGACGCCGTTTTTAGAATTAGGGGGATTTGGGGAGCTCAAATTCGAGCTCCCTAGCATTGCCCGTTGTATAATTTGTTAAAGAAGTGATGGTCCAAAGATATCTCTTTCATATGCATCGATCTGGCATGATCTTATTGGTCATCAATTTCCCAAAATTGAATACTTCCTAGTGGAGGATCCAAACCAAAACTATCGAAAGAAATACCTCTCCAGGTTCGATAAAAAAAAATAATTTTCCAAGTTGTATTATCTATCTATAAATACCTCTCCATGCTCTTGCAGCTCTTCATCCCTCCATCCTATTACTGTCTTTCATAGCTTTCTATTCTATTAATAACAAACAAGCATACAATGACATTCTTGCCCAATACACTTCCCAACCACTTTCTTTCTTTCTCACCCTTCTGCCTCATCATCCTTGCATTGCCCACTTTTTTTTATTATGCTGCTTTTGCTTCTTCCTTAACTGGAAAACAAGCAACTGAACCCACGGCTCTCTTGACGTGGAAAGCTAGCCTTCACAACCAAACTCAAACTCTCCTGTCCTCCTGGGTTGGAACCAACCATTGCACTTGGCTTGGAATTCGTTGCAACAAGGCCGGTAGAGTTGCCCGTATAAAGCTTGAGGGTTATGGTTTGAAAGGTACTCTTTCTAATCTTAATTTCTCATCCTTTCCTCATCTCCTCACCCTTATACTTTATAACAACTCAGTTTATGGGACCATCCCCCCCCCCCATATTGGTAGCCTTTGGAGACTCACCTACCTTATCTTGTCATTTAACAATCTCTCTGGAACAATTCCGACCGAAATAGGCCAACTAACTAATCTAAGAATCTTGTACCTCAATAGAAACCCAATCGGTGGCTCCATCCCTCAACAAATAGGATTGCTCAGCTCTCTCAATGAGCTCAGCTTGTCTACTAACAATCTCACGGGTTCAATCCCTTCTTCAATTGGAAACTTGGGCAACTTAACCGCTCTGTACCTTTATAACAACCAACTTTCCGGATCAATCCCTCAAGAAGTTGGGATGCTAAGGTCTCTCGTTAATCTCGAACTCTCAATGAACAATCTCACTGGCTCAATCCCTGCATCTATAGGGAATTTGAGCAAGTTAACCAATTTTCACGTCAATGACAACAAACTTTTTGGATCTATTCCCCCAACATTCAACAATTTTACACATTTGACAAAGTTTGAAATAAGTGGAAACATGTTCAGTGTGTTGTTTAAATTGTGAAATTAAATAAATAGATTTATGAAGAAAACAAATTATGTACCAAGAACATATGCTAATAAATACAAGTAAATTTCAACAGAAATACACAAAGCAATAAAAGGGTAAAGAGACGAAACCGAAGCCTGCACGGAAGCAGTTTCCTTAAAACAGATTTCGCCGCCTCATGAGTCGAGTGCTTGAGGAAACCCGACGTCTGTCTCCCAGGATACGACGGTCAGAACCAGCTACGGCAGAAGCACTATCTGTCTAGCTTAGCGAACAAAACAATGGCAGCACTCTCTCACAATAGGAACTATCTGGCAAACTGACTTGTAAAATGGAAGCAAAAATTTCTATATTGAAACTTGACAAGAGGGTCTCAATTTATACAAGTATAGGGGAGAGAGGAAGAGCCTCCAGCCTTTAAGGCTAGTCATTAAAACACCAAGCATCCATAGCCCCTTTCCACAAAAATGAAAAGTATGAATGCCCAAAGGATTCACACCCTTTAGCCAAGAAAAAAGATTTAAATACTCTTTAAACTCCTATTCATGAATCTAACATCATGAAGCAATTTCTTGGCAATTTCTTATTCAAAACCCAATGGTTTTTGGCTCACTTGGACCCAACACAAAAAATGGTTAGGACCCACTTTAATATTTAATTAAAGTCACCACACTTTAATATTAAATTAAAGTCCCCAAAAATCATTTTTTCCAACAATCCCCCACATGAATAAAAATTGACCGAATGACTCAACAAACGGACATCGTTCAACAATAAAGACTCTGAGAGAGAGTACAACGGACTAACCCCGACATCAGAGAAGGTAGCTTTTGGCTTTGAACCTCTCCCAGTGAAAACCTATCGAGTTTACTGGCTGATCAGTGAATAAGACATCTTGAACTGCTCTACCGTTTATGTAAACTGAGACAATAGATCTCACACGGGAATTACTCCTACCACCATTATGTTCTCACTGGTGTGCCCTGTGTGGCCCTGGACACTAGCCTGGTTCAGCGAGTGGTTTCAAAGAATCTTGGCCTGCCCAATTCTTCTAGAAGCGGCCCCACTTCAAACTCACATAGGTGACTCTACTAAAGTATCCTGCAATACTTAGCTCAACAGCCTAACACATAAGAGTCATTAAAAGCTCAGCTTATCCTCTACACTTGCAGGTATCACTGATAGAAGGAATGGCTGGAGGTTTAACCTCCTCAGTGACATACCACCGTTACACGCAATTAGGTTGTCCCATTGAACCTAGATCTTGGGATCTCCAGTCAACTAGGTTGGGTTTCCATTCTGGTAACTTCCAAAGGCCTTAACCCCATTCCTTTTGACGACGTTTCGACTAACACTCGACTTAACCCTTTGGTTAGCAGATCCGCAATGTTGTCCTTAGACTTTACATAGTCTAAAGAGACAACTCCATTCGAGAGTAGTTGTCGTATGGAATTATGTCTACGACGGATATGTCTAGACTTTCCATTATACATATTACTCTGTGCCCTACCAATTGCAGATTGACAATCGCAATGAATACAAATAGCTGGCACAGATTTAGACCAACGTGGAATATCTTCAATGAAATGGCGAAGCCATTCTGCTTCTTCCGTTGCTTTATCCAAAGCAATAAACTCTGATTCCATCGTTGATCTAGATATACACGTTTGCTTGGAAGATTTCCAAGACACGGCTGCCCCACCAAGTGTGAACACATATCCACTAGTGGACTTTGAGTCCTTTATATCTGATATCCAATTCGCGTCACTATATCCTTCAAGTACCGCTGGATATCGAGTATAATGCAGCCCATAATCCCGAGTGTAGCGTAAATACCTTAACACCCGCACAATGCCCTTCCAATGAGAAGCATCAGGATTACTAGTGTATCTACTAAGCCTGCTAACCGAGTAAGCTATATCTGGCCTAGTACAACTCATCAGATACATTAAACTTCCAATTACCCGAGAATATTCTAACTGAGAGACACTCTCTTTATTATTCTTGGTAAAGTGTAGACTTAAGTCTACAGGTGTCGATGACACACTCGTATCTGATCCACTAAACTTCTCAAGTATCTTATCAACATAATGAGACTGAGAAAGTACAATTTCGCCAGAGATTCTGGTAATCTTAATTCCCAGAATAACATCTGCAATGCCCATATCCTTCATGTCAAATTTAGAGTTTAACAACTTCTTGGTAGTTTTGATCATTTCATCGTGACTACCTATAATGAGCATATCATCAACATATAGACACAAAATGACATAACCTCTGTCAGTGTCATTGATCTAAATACACTTGTCACATTCGTTGATTCGAAACCCATTTGACAACATTACATTGTCAAACTTCTCATGCCATTGTTTAGGCGCTTGCTTCAAACCATACAAAGATTTGACAAGTTTACAGACTTTCTTACTTTGTCCTGGAGCTGAAAACCCTTCAGGTTGCTCCATGTAGATTTCTTCATTCAAATCCCCATTTAAGAAAGCTGTCTTTACATCCATCTGGTGTATCTCAAGATTGCGCAAAGCTGCTATCGCAATCACAATGCGAATGGATGTTATCATAGTTACAGGTGAGTACGTATCAAAGTAATCCAGGCCTTCTCGTTGCCTGTACCCTTTGATAACGAGCCTCGCCTTATACTTGTCAATAGACCCATCGGCCTTCATTTTTCGTTTAAAAATCCATTTGCAGCCTAAAGGCTTACAACCTGGAGGTAAATCTACCAACTCCCAGGTGTGGTTCTGTAAGATGGAGTCAATCTCACTTTTGATCGCTTCTTTCCATAAAGGACTCTCAGGAGAAGTCACAGCTTCGTGGAAAGTTTGAGGTTCGTTCTCAACCATATAAGTCAAGAAGTCTGGACCAAACGATTTGGATGTCCTAGCCCTTTTACTCCTTCTGGGCTCATCTAAAACCTCAATTTGATCATCACGTGGATCATCAACATGATCATCCTCACTAGCAAGCTCATCAAATTGCTCCAAAGACCTTGGAACCCCTACATGGGTTCGGCAAGGAAAAATGTCTTCAAAGAAACATGCATTCCTTGACTCCATGATGGTATTCCTGTGTATGTCTGGAATTTCAGACTTATGACAAGAAACCGATATGCACTACTATTATGTGCATAACCAATGAATATACAATCCACAGATTTCGGGCCATATCCTAACCCGGGGTGTAGGAACGCCACTTTTGCAAGACACCCCCACATTCGTAAGAATTTATACGAAGGCTTAACGCCTTTCCATAACTCATACGGCGTCTTGTCCACCTTCTTCTGGGGTACTTTATTCAGAATGTAATTTGCAGAGAGAATTGCTTCCCCCACAAGTTCTGTGGCAATCCAGAACTTATCAACATTGCATTCATCATTTCCTTTAGCGTCCTATTCTTCCGCTCAGCAATCCCATTAGACTGAGGAGAATAAGGCGCCGTGGTTTGGTGGATAATCCCAGATTGAGCACAAGTCTCAATAAACGGAGATTCATGCTCACCACCACGATCACTTCTTAGAGCCTTAATCTTGCGGCCTACTTGATTCTCAACTTCATTCTTATAAAGAACAAACTTGTCAATCGCCTCATCTTTGCTTTTGAGCAAATAGACATAACAATACTTAGTGCAATCATCAACAAAAGTGATGAAGTACTTATTGCCACCACGTGATTGTATAAATTTTAAGTCACACACATCACTATGCACTAAATCCAACGGTTCTGAACTTCTTTCAATAGAATGAAACGAAGATCTTGTCAACTTCGCTTCAACACAAGTTTCACACTTGTGTTTCGGATTAATCTTAAAAGATGGTATGTGATCTAACTTGATTAATCTACGTAAAGAGTCAAAGTTCACATATCCTAGTCTACCATGCCACAAATTGGAAGACTCAAGCATGTAAACAGAAGAAGATGCACCTTTATTCATCTTTGGGATAACAGTCATAACATTGAGTTTAAACATACCCCCCAACATATAACCCTTACCCACATACATTCCGCTTTTGGTAAGAACGACCTTGTCGGACTCAAAAACCATGTGAAAACCATGTTTACTAAGAAGAGACCCTGAGAGAAGAGACCCTGAGACAAGATTTTTACGAATGTCCGGAACATACAGGACTTCGTTCAAGGTCAGCTCCTTTCCTGACGTCAACTTCAGGACCACCTTTCCTTTCCCCTCAACAATCGAGGTAGCAGAGTTTCCCATAAACAACTTCTCACCGGTTGTAACTGGTTCGAAAGTTGTAAACAGCTTCTGCTCGGAGCAGATGTGGCGTGTAGCCCCAGTATCAATCCACCATTCTCTTGGGTTAGAACCCACCAGATTCACCTCAGAGACAACGGCAGACAAGTGCATATCATCCTCCTCATGGGAGTGCTCTTGTAAGTCTGCCATATGAGCACGAGGTTTGGTCTTGTATGGCTTCTTCTGCTTGCGGCAGTCACTAGCCCGATGCCCCTCGTTACCACAGTTATAACACTTCCCAAAGAACCGATAACCAGGTTCCTGCGGCTTGTAAGCCGACTTCTTTGCAACACCACCCCTTGGCCCCAGCTTAGAGCTCTTGTTCACAGGGGCTTCTTCCTTATCCCAGAAGATTTGCCATGCTCAACGACATTGGCCTTTACTGAGGAGGTACTCCTTCCTTTCTTTCTATTATCCTCCTCAATCCGGAGTCGGACAACCAGCTTTTCAACAGACATTTCCTTGCGCTTGTGCTTCAAGTAATTCTTGAAATTCTTCCAACCATTGGGAAGTTTCTCAATGATCACAGCAACTTGGAATGACTCGTTCAAAGGCATCCCCTCAGCATGAATATCATGCAAGATCACTTGGAACTCCTGGACTTGGCTTATCACAGTTTTAGAATCTACCATTTTAAAATCAAAGAAACGGCCAACCACAAATTTCTTTGCCCCGGCATCCTCAGTCCTGTACTTTTTGTCCAGAGATTCCCATAATTCTTTTGCTGAGCTCGTGGAACAAAACACACTATAGAGTGAGTCTGCCAAACTGTTGAACACATAGTTCCGGCAAAGATAGTCTGTCTGCTTCCATGTGTCAAGCGCCATGACTTTCTGCCTGTCAGGCTCATTCTCTGCCACGGCTGGAGGATCCTCACTCAGAACCTTGGCAAGGTTTAGCGTGGTCAAGTAAAATAGCATCTTTTGCTGCCATCTCTTAAAGTTTTCCCAACAAATTTTTCTAGGCGCTCATGGTGACTAAGCGGTCCTCCTGGAACAGCCGGAGAAACACCAGGGTTGACCACAGAGGTCACAGCAGTAGGGGTTGGCAATCCAGTTGCCCCGGGGTTAAAAACCCCACCAACATTAGCAGTAGTAGCAGCATCAGTGATAGTTTCCATTTCTGAAAATTACATCAGAATATCACTTCTGTGTTTCCAGAAATTAAACTTAACCCTTAGAAAATCCCTTAGAAGAAAAATTAATTCAAAATTTAGTCTCACCACAAAACCTAGAATCGAACATGGTCAAGAAAGTTCCCAGGAAGACTGGAGGGGTCACATCGGTCCCACTTAAAACCCAGTTAACCTTTTGACAAAACTTTTAAGAGCATGTTGACTCCTAGTCCGTGATAAACAATTTAAAGAATTAAATTTTCTTAGGGATGAACTAGGTTAAAGCAAACCAGGGTCCAAAACTTTTACAAGCAATGTAAAACAATAGCTACAACAATATAAGCAAATAAAACTTGCTACTAAAAATTGGTAAACAAACCAACTACAACTCAAGCAAACATGCTTCAAACATTTTGATAAAATAGTCAATCCATAAGGATTCTATTTAGTCAAAAACCTTTCCACGCTTAGGTATTCCTATTCAACACAAACGTTAGTAGTCCAAACATTTTTGTTTTTACATCCCAAATTCTATTCATTTGGTTTTATATTTGTTTTTCGCATTGGTATCCCTACAAAGAAAGTTAGTAGCAAACCACAACAAAATACAAACAAATAATCTAAAAAAAATTTAATTATAATAAATAATTAAACTATCTAGCCAACTATTAATTATATAAGTAACCAACTAATATAAGGTACCAAAACAAAATACAATTTGTAACTTCAAAATTAAATTACAACTTTAAAATAAAGTTCAATACTCATGAATCATGAATGACATTAATTCATAATAAACATTTAAACTAATAACTCCAAATAGATAAGTCAAATTCAAAGTTAATGCATCCAATTAAATAATTCAGATTAATGCACCTAATTAAATAATTAGATTAATGCACCTAATTAAATAATTCACATTAATGCACCCAATTAGATAACTTAGATTAATGCACCTAATTAAATAATTTAGATTAATGCACCTAATTAAATAACTTAGATTAATGCACCTAATTAAATAATTTAGATTAATGAACCTAATTAAATTCAAATTAATCATGTACACAAATCATAAAAACTTTATAACTCCAAATACATTAAACTAAAATTAATAGGCAAGAGTTACAACCAATAACCATTTAGCAATTAACATATGCAAATAATTCTAAACTTAAATTATGTACTCTAGTCTAGAACATAATAAGCATGTAACAAATTAAAACTAGAATAGAATTAGCATGTCAAAATTGCAACATCCATAAATTATATTTTATAACCTTAAAATTCATGCAAATCATGGTAGGGAAATGATGAACCATACGCATAAAACAAGATCATACTAATACAATTAAGTATGCAAATTATAATAGAGCATTCTAATTAAACTAAGCAATTAGAGAGTAACATTGCATAATTTACAATTATTGAAATAGTGAGCAATTCCGCAACAATTCCTAGTAACATTATACAAAGCTAACCTAATAGTTATATAAATCTATTCGATCAATTTCATAGAAAAATATATAAAATCTGTTTTAAGCTTGTTGTTAAATTGTGAAATTAAATAAATAGATTTATGAAGAAAAAAAATTATATACCAAGAACATATGCTAATAAATACAATAAATTTCAACAGAAATACACAAACAATAAAAGGGTAAAGAGACAAAACCGAAGCCTGCACGGAAGCAGTTTCCTTAAAACAGATTTCGCCGCCTCACGAGTCGAGTGCTTGAGGAAACCCGGGTCTGTCTCCCAGGATACGACGGTCAAACCAGCTACGGCAGAAGCACTATTTGTCTAGCTTAGCGAACAAAACAATGGCAGCACTCTCTCACAATAGGAACTATCTGGCAAACTGACTTGTAAAATGGAAGCAAAAATTTCTATATTGAAACTTGACAAGAGGGTCTCAATTTATACATGTATAGGGGAGAGAGGAAGAGCCTCCAGCCTTTAAGGCTAGTCATTAAAACACCAAGCATCCATAACCCCTTTCCACAAAAATGAAAAGTATGATGCCCAAAGGATTCACACCCTTTAGCCAAGAAAAAAGATTTAAATACTCTTTAAAATCCTATTCATGAATCTAACATCATGAAGCAATTTCTTGGCAATTTCTTATTCAAAACCCAATGGTTTTTGGCTCACTTGGACCCAACACAAAAAATGGTTAGGACCCACTTTAATATTTAATTAAAGTCACCACACTTTAATATTAAATTAAAGTCCCCAAAATCATTTTTTCCAACACAGTGGTCAATACCAGAGACATATGTGTTAGTGGATTATTACAAAATAACTGCAGTTAGTAATAATCTCAAACGTCCATCCCAAAAAGCTTGAAAAATTGCTCTAGCTTGTATAGAGTTAGGCTTGACGGGAACCAACTTTCGGGAAATATATCAGAAGATTTGGCATATACCAAGCTTGGATTACATTGATTTGAGTCATAACAATTTTTATGGTGAGCTATTAAAAACTGGGGAAAATGCCACAATTTAACTAGTCTCAAAATGTCTAACAATAAAATTTCTGGTAAGATACCATCTGATTTAGTAGGGGCAACTCAGCTATCCGTTCTTGATCTCTCTTCAAATCATCTAGTTGGGAGATCCCATTGAAATTGGGAAGGTTGGTTTCACTATTCAACCTTAAGCTGGATGATAACTATCTATTAGGCAATATTCCTCCAGAATTAAGTAAGTTGTCCAATTTAGAGAACCTTAACTTGGCAGCAAATGACCTAAGTGGCTCAATCCCTAGAGAACTTGGAGACTACTTAAAATTATTGAACTTAAATTTGAGCAAAATAGATTTGGGGAAAGCATTCCTATTGAAATAGGCCAGATCAACACTCTTCAAAGTCTTGATCTTGGTAATAACTTGCTAATTGGTAAGATACCACAACAGATTGGAGAATTGCAAAGCTTAGAAATGTTGAATCTCTCCCACAATGAGTTCTTTGGTTCTATACCATCATCTTTCAATAAAATGGTTAGTCTTACTTCCATTGATGTGTCATACAATCAGTTAGAGGGTCCTCTTCCTGACATCAAGGCCTTCCAAGGGGCTCCATTCAAGGCACTCAAAGGTAATAAAGGTTTATGTGGTAATGCTACTGGTCTGAAGGCTTGCTTGACAAAATTGAATAATGGGGATGTTGAAAAAAGGGCACGAAAGTTATGTTACTAACTGTACTTCTTGTTTTTGGAATTTGTTCTTTTGCTAATGGTTCTTGGCATTTTCATGGCTTTTCGTAAGAAAGTGAGGAACACAAAAAACGAGCCGTCACGAGTAAACCATGATAATGTTTTTGCAATATGGAGCTATGATGGAAAAATGGTCTATGAAAACATCATTGAAGTCACTGAGAACTTCAGTGCCAAATATTGTGTTGGAGAGGGAGGATATGGTACCGTTTATAGAGCTGACCTACCAAATGGTCAAGTAGTTGCTGTGAAGAAACTTCATGCAACACTTGATGATGACTGGGCTAATCTAAAAGGGTTTACAAGTGAGATCCATGCATTAACTGAGATTCGGCATCACAACATTGTAAAGCTGTATGGTTATTGTTCACACCCAAGGCACTCGTTTTTGGTTTATGAGTTCTTGGAAGGGGGAAGCTTGGGAAAGGTACTAAGCACGGACAATGATATAGTAGTCTTTGATTGGATTAAGAGAGTTGAACACTGTTAAAGGTGTGGCAAATGCTTTGTCTTATATGCACCATGATAGTTTTCAACCAATCATCCATCGAGATATATATCAAGCAAGAATGTTTTGTTTGATTTGAGTATGTGGCTCACATCTCGGATTTTGACACAGCTAGATTTATGAATCACAACTCATCCAATTGGACTTCATTTGCTGGGACCTTTGGTTATGCTGCTCTTGGTACATATTTTTCTATTGCAATGATTTATTTTCAATTAAATTACCCATGGTGTTTGTTCGTTTTAACTTACTAATGATGACAAAATTGCTAGATTTAAGCTGTTATTCCATTTTTTCTAATATGCTACCCTTAATTCTGATGTGTGAAAATTATGCACTGAAGTAAGTAAATAGAGTTGCAGATGTGTTAGCTATTGGGGTTTATGACACAGCTAGATTTATGAATCACAACTCATCCAATTGGACTTCATTGCTGGGACCATTTGGTTATGTTGCTCTGGTACATATTTTCTATTGCAATGATTTATTTTCAATTAAATTACCCATGTAGTGTTTGTTCGTTTTAACTTACTAATGATGACAAATTGCTAGATTTAAGCTTGTTATTCCATTTTTTCTAATATGCATACCCTAAATTCTGATGTGTGAAAATTATGCACTGAAGTAAGTAAAATAGAGTTGCAGATGTGTTAGCTATTGGGTTGTGATAATAATTCTTATTTTCTCCACTTTTTAGAGCCTTGTAGATTGGTTAAGCCTGTTGTGGCTTTAGACAGGTTGGGTACTTTGTATATATATATTCAATTTGTTAGTGTTGATTCTTTTCGGACCATTTCTTACATTGTATCCCCATACTTTACACCATTCTTACTTGCCCCTTGACTTTTAAATTATTTCAGTCAGCCCCAGACTCCAAGTCCAGTTTCAATTGAGCCTAAGCATATAACATTGTCTTAAAATGAGATTTTGATAAAAAATACAAGTTTCTGGGTAAGTAAAAATACAAGTTGATAAGGAATGAAGTGAAATTTTGATCCAAAACATCCAATCCGTTTATTAAACTCTAGTCCTAAACCTGATCAAAGGGGAATCTGTCTAGTCTGATCCAATTAATATCCGACAAATTAATCATATTTTGGATGCCTAATTGAATTGGATTGGGTTGAATTCCTATGAATCCAATCCATTAACAAGTGCAGAATACCCTAATAATAGGAAACATTGAGAAAATCTATATTATTCATCAATGAAGAACCCCTTAAGGATTATAATTGTTATTTATAATAAATGGGAACCATAATGCGATCAATTTTCTGCTAATTACAACACTAATTAATCAAATCAGAAAATTATCAAAATTGACAAATTTGAGTTATGCTCAAGATTGAATATAAGAAAGAAAAAGAAAAGTGCCAAAGAAACTATACGGAACTTAAAATTTCTAGTAAAATTACAAGCAAAATAATCTTTCTTAAAACAATCAAATCAATAATTTAAAGCCTAAAATAGATAAGCTATTAAAAACAACTTCTTACAACAAATCGGTGAGTTTCAATATTAGGTTGTTTCCAATCAAACATAGGCCTCTCATAGCAAATTAGCCAAGCCGCAAACCCATATATGCTATTTTGTCATCAACCCACTCAAACTATGTTTTTTAGACCGATTGGATTAACTGTGCCAATAGGATACAAGTTTAGCTCGAGCAATTTAATTCACTTGACAATCCTATAGATATAGATGTAAGACAAAATATTTGCATCTATTGCAAGTATAAATACAAATATTTTATCTCACATCTATGCAATGATGAACATTACTTTCTGTACGCATAAACTTTTTTTTTTCTTTGTACATAGCTTTCCTGATCAAGGCAACCAAGTGGTCAAAAGTTGCTAAATGCCGCAATCATTATATACTGTTTAGATGAGCATTCATAAGTGTTGACTCAATTATTAGATCACTTCAGTTATCGCTTAAGACTTATGAAAAAATCTCAAAGAATTCTTATGATCAAAAACCTTAACTTTTAAAAACTTGATTAGATAATATCGTATTTTGATATTTACTTTTAAGACTTGCAAAATCTAAGGAAATTTTATTTTTTCTAAGCAACTTCACATTGATTTCGCTTGATGATCTTTATAGCATTCACAACTTAACTGGCAGGTAATTGAAGATATTTGTTTTATACATGTGGCTTGTTCTACAAGCGGATTGCATAACAACATAGATTCTATTTTGACTGATCTAAATTTTAATCTAGTTAGTTTTGTGTATAAATAATCAATCAATTTTTTTTGAATTAATTTAATAATCATAAATTCTATCATTGTAAAAATTAAATAAATATATGCACATAAGAGTCCATATGATAAACAATTTAATAAATCATTACAATTGAACCCGTAGTCAACCTCAAGAACTCAACTTTATCAACTTTAGGGGACTACAACAATCCATGCATTCTTATTTTATGCAGGATGTTTGGTTAAAGAGTTAGGTTAAAATAGCTTATTAAAAGATAAAATAGGTTAAAATAGTTACTAAGACAAAATGTACATCCAATCCATAATTATTACACTTTTTTCTCACAACCATCAAATCAACTACAAAAGTAAAAGCCAACTAACTTCCCACACACAACTATTTTGGCCACGTTAAAATAGTTAAAAAGTCAAATAGTCAATTAAAATAGTCAACTTCCCAAACACAACATTTCGATTTTTATTTGATCTACTAATATGTTTTCTGTGAATTTAGAATTTGCTTGTGTATATTTTCTAAAATGCTCTTCTTAAATACAATAAACTTCTTAAGCAAGTCGAGATATCTTGACTTTGCTCATTTTTTCTGGTAATAATTCAACAACACTTCTTTGTTGATAAAAGTGGTCATATGAACGTTTATGAGTTCATTTGTATCAGTTTGCTTTGTGTGTTAGACCTACATGTGCACATGTTTGAGACTGATGTCTAGAGATTGGGCCAGGCAAAAAGCTTAAAGCTTTTGCAGAATCAATGTTGAAGGAAAGATTTGGACGCTTGAATTGACTTTCAAGTAAATGTTTCTGTGTAGTGAGGATGTTTTACAATGTGTTTGAATTGATATTTTTTTGCAATTGAAAGCCTTTTTTCTTTTTCTTTTTGATCAGCTAAAAGCAAAGATTTTATTAATCAAAAGTAGATCAAGAAACTTACAAAAGTGGGAACAACACCGCATCATTATAAAAACATAGCATACCAAATATGTTGGCACCCTATGCGTGATAATCTGAGCAATCCCACAACAAACCAGAAAATCCAGAATTGGAGAGGTTTCAATATGGCTACACAAAAAAGAAGATAAGCAAGGAAAACAGAGCAAAACTCAAGCCCCAGCACCATGCCTACACTGCTGCAAATTGAAGATCAGATTATAAACTAAAAGCCCTTTTTGAGGTTTAGGGACTTGCAAAGATTTAGCATTTCTTTGTTTATTTGAGAGAATGAGTGGAAGGAGGAAAGAGTTTATGAAATGATCAAGGAATTGTCCATCCTATGCAAATTGGTTCCAACCTTGAATGCTTGTTAAATATCATAGGTGTGATTCATGAACTTCATTTCATATACAAAGCAATCACAAGTGAACCACAGGAATAGAGAGATAGAAAGAAAAACACCACCTAAGTCTAGTATAGGAGACAGAATCCTAAAAAATGAAAGCAACACACCACACCACACCACCCCACTACCTTGATAGAACCAAATCAAAACAAAACACATAAAAGAGGACAAACAAACCCACCCAAAACTTAGATGATTGCCCTCTGGTTGAGATAACCAACAAAGACTCAGTTGAATCCTTGCATTTCTCGAAAAACAAGCTTGGTTCTCTTGGCTTTTGGAACTCAGGACTAAAGTCGTAGATGTCCAATAACAGTGGAGCCAAGTTCCCATGGAAAATCTTGTTCACCAGCTACCTGGAAATACAAAAATCAGAAGACGAGTTATTATACAATGTCGTACATGTTGATAGCATGCAAGATGGCCAGAGCTTGAGTGTGTCTATTATTCATGGTTGGATTACGTTGACCACAGAGCCTACTTGTTGATCGATAGCCAAGATATATGTAATACAACAAGTGAGCTACTGCAGAATTCAAGACACATTATTGTATCTCTAACTGTGATGGAAATTATAGAGGATTGATACTTTTAAATTAGGCATATAAAAGTTTGTAAAATGGTAATTATATAAAAAGAGTAGCAAAATAGACAGTAAACATGGTGAAATTGAATGGTAAAAGAAGACAACTGAAAGCAAGAACATCATGCAATCCAAGAAAAAAAAGGAAAATAAATACTCGAGCTCGAGCAGTTGATGTCAAAGAGTTGTCCTAATGTAATTGTGTAGAATTGATTTTGTAGTGTTAGCCTTTGCTTTGATAGTATCGTAGCAACTTGTTGCATGGTTGGCCGAGACAGTGGAGTGGTGTGTAAACATGCAAATGCTAGTTTCGCAACAACAACTATTTGCTCTGCCACTTGATTCCTCGGAGGTAGGAGGCGTTGGTCCAAGATGTCCTTCAAAAATATCCCTTGCGCAGTTGATGTTGATGATGAGGACGAGGATGATGATAAAGAGGAGATTAGATCACCCGGATGCTTCCCCATAATCACTTCTAGTGCTAAAACCCCAAAACTATAAACATCGCACTTCTCATTCACTTCCATTGTATAAGCAAGTTCTGCCCAAAATTAAAAATGCCCAAAAACAAAAAATAGTTAAATAAAGAAAGGGTGGAAAAGAAAACAAAAATGCTCCTGGCCCATTTCCAAACATTGATTAAATTGCTTGGAATTCTTTGATAAATGATGAGAATAGTTTAGGGTTCCAAAAGAAGGAAATTATATAAACGCTTGATGAATGCCAATGCCGAAATTTCAGAATATGAAAACCTGAGAACCATGAATATCTTAAAATAGGATAGTTAGTTCATTGAAGCAACTACCTACCTTTCCATACATTATTTTCAAGACATCAATAGGATTGTTAGTCACCAATATGAACTAAAGTCTTTCAAGTGTTATTAGTCTTTTTGATTTGATGACCAACCTAAACAATTTGAGATAAATAAAGAATTAATGAAAATTTGCTCACTACCAAATGTTAACAGTAGAAATATAAGTTTTTGAAGCAATGAACTATATACAGTGGCTTTTGAAGGACTGTTCACAAGTGCAAGGATGGATGCATGATTTTAATCATAGGGGGCGAACTTATAATCAAGGAGAAAAAATACTACTTGTGTTGCTTAGTTTGGATAATTTTCACTGACAAAAATGTGCATTTTGTAGTCACTGTAGACATAGGTAAAGTTAAAAGATGACAATTTAATCTATTGACAAGAGGATAAATTATAGACTTTCTTGCTTTACAAACACTTTGGCACAACTCAAATACTATAAATAATTTTTGAAATTCGGAATGTCTAATTTTTTAACTGGAATTTCAAATGTAAATTAAATTTAGTTGCAAGCTTGAAAATATCTTTAATTTTGAAAAATCAATAAGTTTTTTTAAATTAGTTTTTTTAATTCTTGTAATTGAGTATCGCATGTAATTGTAAAATGTCAACTCGAAAATGCTCAATGGTAATGTGATCTCTTTGTTGGCAAGTACGACTTCCATTGAATGTAATTAAGTCATAGAAGAAGAAGAAGAATAGACAAAATTTAATACAGAAATAAGAAAAGGAGGAAGAATTGAAAGTACAAGTTGTTTTAAACTAGAGATGGAGAATTGGAAGAAAAAGTGAAAATGAAATTGAGTTCTGGGCAGAATTTAAATAACAAAAAGATAGAGGAAAAAATTGAGGAAAAAGAGAGAGAGGAGAACCAAAACAATCAAGAAGAATAAGAGGCAGAGAGAGAAAGGAACCTAGAGTTAGAAGAGTAAGATTGAAACTTAACACTGAAAATCGAGTTAAAGAAAATCAATAAAATCTTGGAGGGGTGAGCCTATATAATTTATGAATATTGATAACTAATACCACTATATTTAAGGAGTTATTTCAAAATTTTGGGGTGGCGGTCGCCCTGCCAGCCCCCTCGATCCATCCTTGCACAAGTGGTAGGTCATTAGAGTAGGCCAAAGTCTCAACTATAACAATAAATACCAAAATAAAGGAAACACATAAAATCCTACTGAAATAATTATTTTCTTAAATGAACGTTAAA
Source organism: Camellia japonica (assembly GCA_030407325.1). NCBI lineage: Eukaryota > Viridiplantae > Streptophyta > Magnoliopsida > Ericales > Theaceae > Camellia > Camellia japonica. The sequence continues at coordinate 24,984 of JAPPVO010002172.1, forward strand.
CAAAGAGAAAATATTCCATGTCTTGCAAAAAAGAGTTTTTATTTTTTACTTTTTGGTAAACCTTGACGACATAAGGAGAAATTTATTAATAATCTAAAATTGAGAGGGGTAATGAGCCTTATCTCTCAAGTAATAGAAGAAAAAAATTATTCATGCAAAAGAATGGGTAAATTACATTTTACAACCTTATACTTTACATCTAATCTCACCTTACCTTTGACCTTTTAATTGTTTTAGTCAGCCCTTTAGACTTCGAGTCAAATTGAAACTGGGCCCATTTGTATAACCTCGTTTCAAAAACTAACAAAGAATAGTCATGTGATAGAATTAATTACAATTAGCACCCGTGCACTTT
>JAPPVO010002173.1:0-24419 GCA_030407325.1 Camellia japonica
GAAAAGAAATTATTGAGAATTGAGAATTATTGAAATGTTTTGGGGTAAATACATTGGTAAGTCCGAATAAGAGGTGTAGAAGAAATTGATTAAGTTGGCTTGAGTGTCTGGGGTGAAAGACCAAAAACACGCGCGGAGGAGGTACCACTTCCATTCCGGTTAGCAACTGGTAAAGTGGGGTATTGGTAGTGCTAGTTGAGCCTACTTGTAGACACCGACCTAGGGATTACCTGAGTCGCATTTACCGCCCCCATTGAATAAAATTGTAAATTTCGGAATTTTGAGATCTCAAGCTATTGTTGGAAATGGTGACTCTTTTAAAAAGACAAGTACATGAAATTCTCTTTTAATTGGCATTGCATGGCATTTGCATTTAATATTAGAAATGTTGCATAAATGTATATACTTTGTTAAGGATTCTCTATTGGGCTTTATGTTCACCCCTATGGGATTTGGTGCAGGAAAAGATGTGGTGATCCCGCCAAGTTAAGGGTGTGGACATCTTTTTGTGAAGAATAGATGAATCTATTTTTGTTGTGATATATTTTGCTAGCCAAGGGCTTAAAGTGTATGGGTTCGTGAAACCATTTTTGTGTAACCAGGCTTAAGCCTTGGAACTTGTAAGCCCATGAGGGCATTTTATTTATTTTTGGTAATTGATGCTTTACATGCTATAGATTCATGTGTTTTTCATACCGTTGAATGTATAATTTGCATGTAGAACTTTTGTATACACTTTATCAATTAATGATGAAAAGGGTTGGAGATCTATCTTTATTCCTAAATGAATATTAGTTAATGTACCTAATCTGGGTTGGGATATTTCGGGGCGTTACAGTTTGATTACAAAAATCAAACTTGAAAATAAAATAAATAAATAAATAACAGATTTTTATTTTGTTACAAAAACAAAATCAAAATCTGATATAAATAAATTATAAACCAGAAAATAAATTAACAACTTGATTAATTTCTTAAACAAATTTTAGATCAAGTCCAGTGTTTAACACTGTGTTCTTAAGACAAATTCATCCTCTCCACGGTCCTTTTAGTTTGTGGACATCTATCTCCCAGGATAAAATAATCAACAGCAAACAATAGCAGCACTACAAATTATTTGCACAACAAACACACTACGTGTTTACACTCTTTCTCACAAAAATTTAATGCAGCAAAAATGCAGAGATTTATTGCAGATGAGAAGTACGAAAATTGTGAATGAAAAATCAATAGAGGGTCTGTCTATTTATAGGAGAAAAAGTGGCTGTTTGTTTTGAATTAAACAGGTGCAAACCTGTTCAGTTTGAATGGAACAGATATGGCACTGTTTGGGTTTGAATTTGAACAGATACTGAAACTGTTCCAGTTTAAATTCAAACAGATAAAAACCAGGTAGAATTTTGGTGGAGGAAAAAATCGGACAGATTTTTTCTAGAATTACTTTGAATTCTGGAAAAATTAAATTAAATTCAAATGTTTCCGAACAAACCCAACCTCACACCAGCACCCAAGCCCAGTTCCAGCCCGCCCCGATCGACGGCGACGCGCACGTGTTTATTTTGGGTCAAATGGGTCTAGCCCATAACCTCCCTCTCTACAAAACTTGGGTACCCCTTAGGGCCTACCTCAAATTCCAAACCCATGCCTTATAAACCCACAAAATTGTTCCCACCAAACCAATGTGGGACAAGCCTTAAACCACACCTTTAAGAAATTTCCACCAAAATTCCGTTTCCATGGAGCTCACTTTGGTTTCAATTTCTCATTCACTCGATAATGGTTTTGAGCAACCAAATATACCACGTGAATCACAACGCGGCATAGAACGTGTTACCACTTAGACCCGCCAATTTTGGTGTATGAGTCCTACCTAAAAATTAGACCAAAGTTAAGAAAAAATCATATTTTTCAAAACCATTTCTAACAGTTATTTCACTGTAAACTAGACGTCATGGATTCAAACTATATAAACAATCTCTCGATACTTGCTCCATTTCAATTTGGGCTCATAAATTTAAACCATGAAAACAACCTCTCCATATGCGAGGATGATTAAGGCTGCATAACGTTTCTCAAATCCTGCATTTGCGGGAACCTCGTGCACATTGTGTTTTAGTGGCACATGCTAATTACTTTGTATGCGAATGGTTCAAAGGGGTCATTATTAAACGGTTCCATATATGATCCACCTATTATCTTTTACAAATTTGTATTTGTTGAGAGTATCAAGCGAACATATTATATGATATTTTAAAATTACTTAATAATGTTTCAATTCATTGTGGTTGTATTTTCTTTTTTAAAAAAAAAGAATGTTTGGAATTTTTTTTAGGTTAAATTCATTTTACCCTTTGTAGTTTGGGGGTGGAAGGCTTTACCTTCTTATGGTTTAAATATAATCAGAAAATCACCATACAATTTTGGACTAAAATGTCATCGTTAATTTTTTGCATGTAAACTAACAAAAAATGTATCACACAAACCATTTTTTAGTGCATGATTATTTTCTGAAAAAATTAAATCAAACTAATACATCAAAAAGACAATTTTTTCCAAACTGAAAATTAGATTAAGAGTAATGCTAGGGACCCCAAATAATCTCCCAAATGTTTTACTAAATCTCTCACATGGGTAATGTTACACACAAATCCACATGTGTATAGGTCTCACATCCATGTGAGAGGTTTGGTAAAACATTTAGTAAATTATTTGGAATCTCTAACATTACTCATATCATATACATCTCATAATTAAAAAAAAATAAAATTTAGCATAACTTTATATTTTTTGAATCATAATTAAAATAAAAAAATTTTAAAAAAACATAATCAAATACCACATAAGATATAACTAAAGATTCATGAGTCGTGTGATGACCGGTTCAAAAGCCGTCTTGTTTCCTTTGTGTTACATTGTCGTTGAAAATTTCTTCTCTAAACCTTTTTTTCAGTCGTGCTATTCCTCTTTCGAGTTTTCACTCATTTCGGAGGGTGCGAGGTCAACTCCGGGGTGTCGGGCGTGAAGTCGGGGTTTTTCCGGGCTGGACGGCCAGCACCGCACGTGCGGGGCCTTGGGCCACACGTGCGGGGAGGGGGCCGCACGTGCGGGAGACTAGGCCACACGTGCGGGAAGCTGAGGTTGGGGCTGTGAGCACACTGCCTAAAAGGCAGGTGCGTGAGCTGAGGTGCGGGGCAAGCCGCATGTGCGGGGGTGGAAGCTGCACGTGCGGGAGTGGGTGCCATACATGCGAGAGTGTGCGTTTTCTGCTCCGTTTTTCGTGCTTTCAGCTATATTTTGACATTTTCTTCCTTTTGCTTTCATTTTCAGATTATATCACTCTCTCTCTACAATATTTTCTCTCATTTCCTCTCATCTCTCTCTACCCAAACCCTCAAATCTTCATATTTCCTTTAGATTCGAAGAATCCATCGGGATTTTGGTAGTAGTTCCTTATACCAAAATGATGAGCGTGTCGAGGGCTTTGTCTTGACCAGTGGAGATCGTATTCCGGCGAGGTTGATTTTTGAGCTCTTTCTCCTCTTCCCTCTTGAGGTAGGGATTTCCTTGATTTTCTTCAATGCTTCCCCTATAGACAGATATGTGGTAAGTTTGTATTGCATAAAACCATGTTGTTATGGATTATTTTTGAAAATCATGATAGAGGGTATAGGATACGGGTGTAGAGATTGAAATTTCATGAGATGGGTGATGTTGGGTTAAATTTTGGGGTGATTTAATATATTCATTGATTAGAGAGACAAAGCCCTAATTTTTGTAGTAATGCCTAATAGATAAATAGGGGTTGAATAGTGAATGAAATGTGTTATGAATTTAAGAAATGTGATAAATGATTTGGAAATTTAATTATGAATAAATTGGGTTTTATGAATTGAACATCTACTTGTGTTGGATTAATTATAATTAAACATGATGAGTTGTTGACTTATTAGAGATTAATTGAACCTCATAAATTCTTAATGTTGACTTAGTATTGTGTTGTTCAAAGTTGATTGTGATGAATTAGTAATGTGTATATTGAAGAGAATGAAATTAACCATGAGATTAGAATATCATTGGGTATACTACCACTAAATAGAAATTGCATAAATTATAATTTTGTTAGCCATGATTGGAAATCCCTTGTTTAAAATGGAGGAAATTGAGTTGGTCATACGTTTCTTGTGAAATGAATAAATGGGTTGAGGCAAAGGGGAGAGAATGTTAATGTGGAATGATAAGATAATTGATTTTGAAATGGAAGAGTGAAACACCAACACCGTGCGAATTTCAGAAATTTACTTGAGATTGAACCACAAATATATTTTATTTTATTATTGTATAATTGTATCTAAAGTTTCATGAGAAGTGGTTAATGGCATTATGTGTTTAATATATGTTGTTAGAGGTTTTGTCCTTGGTCATCGGTGGAGGATGACATTGTAAATGTTGAAATGATTATGTGTCTATAGTACACTCGTGTTATCTATGAATGTGATTTGTTGTGATGGTGGAGGATGTGTGTGTGCTGCGCTGAGAATCAGAGGTACCATTCCCTTCCAACTAGCGCCTGGCAAATTGGCTGTGCTGATAATCAGAGGTACCAGTCCCTTCCAGCTAGCGCCTGGTAAATTGGCTGTGTGTGTTGCGCTGATAATCAGAGGCACCAATCCCTTCCAACTAGCGCCTGGTAAATTGGCAAAGGTATCATTCCCTTCCAGCTGGTGTCTGGTAAATTGGCATGTTATTGTGGAGAGATGTATCATTGGCTTACTGTGCTTTTGGCAAGTAGAGCAGAGGTTGTTTATTATTGTTGTCTTATTTAGTTTTGGGTGTTACTTGTTATGATGATCATGATGCGGTGAGATTTAAATTGTCTTCTGTGTGTATTTGAACGTGTTAGAGAGTGGTTGAGGGGAAATCTTACCATGAACTCTTTGTTGGAAATGTCTCGTTAAATTTTTAACTTAAGATCGAGAATACGATGAGCGTGTGGAAAAAGGACTTAGGTTTTGTATCGAATTCTTAATAACATGAAGAAAACGGATTTGAAGAGCGTGTTTTCGAAAATAAAGTGGATGTTATGTAGTCTTTTGTTACAAGTGGAAAAATACAGTTATCGTGTACTAATAAGTATTTCAATGGGAAGTGGGTGGTAAAAGTGAACTTGGTGCTGTTGAAATAATTGAACGTTTCGAGAAAAGTATTTATGTAAGTATACTTTGTTTATAAAATGTCACACTATTTATATGGTATGAGATTAGCATTCATGGTCATAACTATCTGTAAGTTGTATTGCTGAGGATCATGTTGAGATTCCTACTGGACTATATGTTCATCCCACGTTATTGAATCTTTTTCAGGTGATTATCAAGATGTGCTACAAGATTTCGGATCTTCCTTATTTGTTGGCCACGGGGCCTTTTTATGTGTAGGCGGAACGCCATGGATGTAAAAGGGTTGAACCCTTCCTCTTGATTAAATGATGCAAGCCTGTGGCCACTTTATGTAGTTATGTTCATGTTGCATTCATTTCATACCTGCATGAGAGAATTATTATTCTTGTATCCCTTATAAATTTAGTAAGCTTCTGCATGCCATCTCTGAAACTGAATTTATTATAAAGATTTTTTGGTAATGGAACTCCGAGTAATAAAATGTGGGGCGTGACAAGTCATAACTAAAATATTGTCATAATTAAAGAAGAAAATTGATCATAATTAAAGAATAAAATAATATAATTAAGGGTGAATATAATATACTCCTTTTAAAGGTGTGTATAGTAAAATTTTTCAAATATTATATGGTTAATATTCTTTTAGTCAGATTGGGATGAGTGGGTATATATACATATGGATGATTGGTTATCGATCTCAACTCCACGAAATTTTAGTACAAAAAACATGCAGCTGATGATTATGTTCTTCAGAATCGTCCGTAACAGTTCGAGTCGGCTCGAGTTGGATGATTTGGGCGAGTATTCAGTTTTCATGAACAACCCTACTGTTAGAGACAACAAAAGCTTTGCCTTGTGTCCCAAAATTTAGAATCAAAATATGCACTCTGCATTTCTTAGTCTCCCAAGCTTCGTTTGTTTCTGAGCTAAGTTAGATGAGATTATTAATATGATAAGATTAATATGATTATATTAGGTTGAAAATGTAAGATAACATGTATTTATTTTTTACATTAGTGTGGTGGTTATTAGTTAAAAAATTATTTGTCATAAACTAAATAAGTGCACTTATTTTATCATATTATATTTTTATTTTTCTACATATCTTTTTGTAAAAAGTCAAAAAATATATTTTTAGATCATCCTAAATAACCTCTAATTTGAATAAAATATATAAATTATATAAAAATTCTCATTATATAAAATGTGACTTTATTATTTTGTAAAATGGCGATTGGGGAGCAATAAAGTCTTTTCAATCTCATATGATTGGATTAACAAACCCAAATCCTTGGAAAATTGCTAGTTCTTTCCTTATTTTATTTCATCGTCTTATGAGACTATTGATCTCATGACAATTTCAAAACAAACATAATGACTTGTTTGGTTTAACCTTTTTTTTTTTTAAAAAAAAATTTAAATTGAGTTTTTTTTGTGTGTTTTTTATTTTATTTTTAGTGAATTTTTGTAATATTTTAAGTATTTTTTTTTTAACTTTTTAAATTTACCTAATCTAGATACATTAACAAGTAAAATATTTGTGAAAATTTACAAAAAAAAAAAATAATAAATACATAAGAATATAAAAATTTATTGAATTTTAATATTTTTTTGTATTTAGTGAATTTAAAAAGTAAAAAAAAATTACTTAAAATATTAAAAAAAAAATCATTAAAATTAAAAAAAAAAAAAAACTATTATCAAAAAATCAATCTAAATCAAATAATATTTGTAGACTCCACCTCATTACTAATTCAATTCTGTCATTTATCTCTCAAAACTGTTGTTAGGGAAAATCTATAATTCCCCACAAGTAAATCAATCAATGGAAATAAAAACTAATACGGAAAAATAAATCAAAAGCAACACAAGAATTTTTACGTGGTTCCCTCAATGTGAGGTACGTCCACGGGATCGAAATCCGATTCCACTATCAACCAAAAGGTTTCCAAACGATTACAAACGAGACACCAATGGTCTCACAAAACCACCCTTAGGTGAATTCCAAATAATCACAAATAAACAAAGAGGAAAGACCTCACTAAATAGATGAACCCAAATCTTCAGAACCAGATTTGTAGAAGACCCAAAATAATTCACCCAAATCAACTTCACCAAAGCTGCCGAAATACACCACAAACAAACGGAGCACACACACACACACAACTTTTTCCACCGAATTGTTTTTTTCAATGTTGTAGCAGCCGCCCACTTTTTCTTAGAAAAAACAATATTGTGAATCTAGGATTTTTTTTATCAAAACCTTAGTTGTTTCCAAACTGAATTAGGTCTTCACAATTAGATATAATATATTAAAATATATTATACCTGATACCAAACCAAATTAAACTCTTTTAATAAATCAATTAGGTCCCACACTCTAATAAGGAGGTATACCCAACAAAAACAAACAGGCCTTATACTATTAGAAATTAAAATAAAGCCCAAAAACAATTCCTATTGGACCAAATTGAAAAAAAATAAAAATAATAATAATAATAATAATAATAATAATAATAGAAATTATCAGTCTATTGTGACTGAAATCGACAAAAGGAAACAAAACAACTTCTTCTTTGCTATTCCTAAGTTCCAACTAGATCCAGTCAACAAGGAAACAATCGACCGATAGTAGCACCGCAGCAGCGCCACCGCCACCGACAATAAATGACAGCGTCTCTTTCTCAACGGTGAGTGAGTCCTCTCTCTCTCTATATATATATATATACACTAGTGTATAGGCACGATGTAAATAATATTGGAATCAAAATGCAATTGTAATTTATACATATTATGTTAAAATTTGTGAGTCTGTATCAGTTTTTGATAAAGATATTAAAAAAATATAAAGAAATATTATTCTTCTTAAAGAATTTATAAAGAATTAGATTCTCTAATTCAACATCATTAGAGGTGGAATTAGAAAAGCAAAATTAGAGGATGAAATGCACATTGTTTAATTTCATTTTTAGACTTTATTTATTTTTAAATAATAAGAATTAATCTGACAAAAATAAAGCTCAAACAGATATTTTCAAATTTAAAAAAAAAATATTTATGACTCCAAAAATAGAAAATCTTATGAAAATTATTAGAAAGTATTTTTTTTTTAAATTTAAAATTCAAATTTTTAAAAAATTATTTATGACTTCAAAAATAGAAAATCTTATGAAAATTATTAGAAAGATTTTTTTTAATTTTAAAATTAAAATTATACAAAATTTAACACAAATCAAACTCTAGCATAGTAAATCAATCTGATTGTTCAGTACAAACAAAACAAATCCATGAAATCATAAATACGGCGACACTCTATTTTTGGTCTATGGAGCAATCCTCCGAATTGTATCTCTTTTTAGTCGAACAAAAACTCTTTGAACCTTTGCTTGGTCAAGATAGACCTTCCCTTTAGTTCATCAATATAGACCTGGCCATTACGAATTTGCATATTTGAGTGAAACAAAAAGAAAAAAAAAAATGCTCTGAAGCTTTGTGTTCTCAGAAATAGAAAGAATAGAAGATATAAATGAGAATTCATTTGGTTCAATTTCTGTTCTCAGAGTTACAAAAAACAAGAAATAAAAATAAATCCCAAATTCAATTGCCTCAATATTTTACACAAATTGAAAACCCCAATAAACCCAATAGAAACTCTAGATCATCTCTTTTAAATCCTTGAATGTCGATTTAAACCCCAGATCATATCACTTTTTGTACAATAAACCCATTTGAAACCCAGATGATAAAACTAAAAATATATCAACCATCATGAATGTATGTATTCATGAAATCAAGAAGAAGAACGAGAGAAGGAAAAAAAAATATATATCATACCCATTTTGGGATCAATGTAAAAAGATCAAACCCAAATCACACCAATCAAACCCAAGAATGTTGCAACAGAGCAGCCGGAGTAAACAATTCCATATTAGAACAAATCAAGCTTTTAATGAAACACCACACAAACAATAAGAGCAGAACAGCTTTACAGAGTAAACAATTTCAAGATAACAATCAAGAGCCTGTGTCTTCGACATATATGCTTAGTCATTCCACCTATGAGACAAGACGAATCCATTCCACCTATGAGACAATACAAATCCAATCAAAACTAGCAACATCAATTGTTGAAAAAAATAAAATAATAATAATAATTAATAATCCAAATGGTACATGGTCGGTCGGAAGGTGGGTTTTATATGTCATAGTTATAAAGTTTTTGTGATCTTGATTATGAATTATGTGATGTTTAGTTATAAGGCTTTGTGGTAATCAAATTTATTGTGGATTTGGTTTTGTGACTTCATGTTGGTTGGTTATGAGCTGGAGTGTCTTGGTTATAAGGTTTTGTGGTGTTTTTGATTATGAACTAAATTGGTTTTGATTATGAAACTTTGTGAAGTTTGGTTATGAACTAAAGTGATCTTACTTAGTTTTTGTAGATAAAATACATTTTGCCCAAAATTCTATTACTTTAGGATTACCTAATAATTTCTCATCAAAAAATTTTTTTAAAAGAAAAATGTTTGTATTACTCAGGCAGTGGATTTGGACATAGATTTGAAAAGAGAAATAAAAATGTTGTTGAAATGTGAATGAAATATATAGAAAATTATTAGGTACTCTTGGAGTCTCCATTGGGTCTTTTTCTAAATAATTCTCCAGAAGGGTAAGCTTGGTAAGGTTTGGGGGAAGTTTATCATGTTGGGGCAACTCAGTTATCCACCAAATGCGCTCCAGCTTCAGGCTGAGAAGATTCTCTTATTGAGACAAATTCCATGTTCATAATATCTCACCTCTGATATCCGACAACAACTTTTCAAGGTTGGTTAGTACAAGTGTTGGATTTGATAATACCTCAATCATACACTTGGACGAATCATTGACTCCCAATTTTCTCAAATTGGAGTGTTTGTGCAAAAAACTGAAATCACACACCATTTCTTCCATCAAACAATATAGGGTTTGGAGATTTAGTAAACAAATTTTAGTTGGATAAAATCTATCCAAGTTGATCCCACATAATGAGGGAACCTTCTTGCAGAATCTAGGTAAGATGATATGTCTTAGTTGCTTCATAGTCCAAATAACATTTGGAAGGATGACACCAGGATTGCATTCTCGTACAACGAAGGTTAGCAAACCTTTTAGATTGCTTATGGTGTGAGGAATTTCAATAACCTCAAACTTCGTACAATTTGTGAATCCCAATCCAAGGTAATGCAAGTTCTTCAAATTGCCAACTTCATTTGAAAGAGCCCTCAGAAGATAAGTCTCCCAGAAAATTCTTAGACGTTTTCCTTGTTAGGTTTTCCCGATCTCTCCACTAAAACATAGCATAGCACGAAGCTTTGGAGTTGGATAATTCAAAGAAATGTAGTCATTGAAATTACTTCCATGAGTAGTGACTCTACGCACTCCTGTTCCAAGATTAAAGATGATTACATCATTTTGAGTGTTAAAGAAATTAATCTCCTTGGCCTCTCGAATGCAAAGATTGTGCAAAATATCATGAATGAGACAACTCCTAGCCTTTCCATCAAACTTTCTTTGAACAACTTGAATCAAGTTCCTCGCAATCAAGTGATTTAGATAATCATCCCCTACATCCTCAACCTCTCTTACTCCACTACCTCGTATAAATCCCTCGGCTGCCCATAAATTAACTAATTTGAATGCAAATATTTCATGGTCCTCCAGAAAAAGTTTCGAAGTATAGAAAGCATTGTTTTAAATTTGTAGGCAAGTCTTTGTAACTCAATCCAAAGATTTCGAAGCATTGATCTTTATCTTGACCCATGCCTTCGAGTATCCCCTTCCATGTATTTTCTGATCTCTCTCTTAATAACAACAATCCTGTTACTAGTACAATTGCAAGTGGTACACCATCACATCTTTTTAATATTTGCTCACCAATATTCTCCAGCTGAGGGGGATCATTTTTTTTAACCATAACCATTTTAAAGAATAGTTTTCTACTCTGTTCTTCATTTAAAGGTTGCAACTTGATGATACAACAGTTCCGATAGAGGATAGGTCGGGCTGATTCACGCTTCTAACGGGTCTACTGGCCTTGAAGTCCATGGAGCATGCTTGCAAAAAGGTCCAAGGGGGGAGATGATCCTCCGGTGGACACTCCAACAATCGAGTTAGGATAGAGTAGATTGATTGTGTAGAGAGAGGAGAGGGATGAAGAACTTAACCTTTAACGTATATTAGAAGCTTTCCTATATCCTTTGCTCATCATTTCCTTGTCCATTCTAGACTGTCTTGTTGGCCGAAAGTCTATATTCTAGCTTGCATCGTTCATGGTGAGTTTGTTTTCTCCGGCGTGAAGGAGTTGTCACATTTAATGCTACGAGAGCCTCATTAATGGCGGATGTGTGGGTGCAATAACTTTGCAGGATCTTTGTCTGCTTGCATGGCTGATTCCTTGCCCGACAGGTGTCTAAATGCTATTGGTCCTGGTCCATCATTGGTTTCTCAAGGTTACTAGACTTTAATATCTAGTCCGTGGGCTAGGTCTTGAGTCATAGGCCGGACCCTCTTGCGGGCCCACCGGTATCAGTAGTCCCCCATTCCCAAGTACAGTTTTAGTCCAACGAAGGGAACAAGAAAGGGTGGCCGACCATAAGGAGGGCCGACCGCGGAGGTGGTTTAGCGGGATAGGTGACCGTGAGGTGAGCCGACGCGAGGCGGCTGAGCGAGATGACCGACCGTAAGGAGGGTCGACCGTGAAGGTGGCCGAGTGAGATGAATGACCAACCGCAAAGTTGGCCGAGGGAGATGGCTGACCCTATGGATGGCCGACCATGAGGGTGGCTGTAGACGTGTCTGAACGTCCCGGCTCCGCGCGCGAATGGCGCAAAATCCGTTTTGTTCATTAGCTACTACAGTTTGGACTCAATGTCACGGTTCTGAATCTAATCTTGCAAAGTGCAATGCAGGATTGATAAATCACCAAAGAGTCCAAATCTGGCAAATCGTTTTGGAAAACTGATTTTAATAAAGAAGTGCCAAACATGGACTGTTTTGCCAGATACAGAGTCGCCACCTAAATGTTTTATTTTGAGAAATTTAGGAAACCCTGACTCGTGCCTAAGGCCACGTGTCCATCATCACCAAAGTTGCCTCGGCTTGGGAACTTGGTACGAGAGAGGAAGGTCATGCAATGAGCACCCCCGCTCGCCCGATCAAAGGATTGGCCTTTACTAACATGATATATTGTTTTTGAAAACACATGCGTTCTTATTCCGATTATTAGATAGCTTTACTATGTGATGCGCGCAACACACAAGTATAGACTAGATCACCTAAGTTGGAACAAAACATCTCATGTTTGTTTGAAAATGGTTTGAAAGTGCTACTTGCAAGTAGGCTAAGACATGGATTTGCCACCCTCGAGTGGCTTAGAAAAACATGATTTTGCCACCCTCAAGTGGGCTTAAAACTCGCATTTTGATGAATTGTTCCAATTCAAGTAATCCAACCTTCACCCACAGGCATTCAGGCAGTTATATCATTTAAGCAAATAGCCTCATGGCAAGCATGCTATTATCGCAACAGTCACACTCATGCAAGATACTAAAGCATAAACACTTACAGTGTACTCCGAGCCAAAACAACAACTAGTTAGAAATCATGCATGATCCTAACTACGTTAAGATGCCTAATGCAACACATGCAAAAATGTAACTAGAAATAGGCTCGGCTATTCTAAAATGTCATGTGAAATGCAACTTGATAATCATGTATTCAAGTAAGGATTGAAACACGATAAAGTTAGTATGATTCGTCGAGCCCGGTGCATGCAAGACTGATGCACGCATGCGAAGCATAAGGATGCTAATTGAAATATGTCCTAAAACTAACCATCAAAAGCTGATAAGTAAAAGGGAGAAAGACGTGGGATTGGAAGACATTCACACACTCACGCACACTTATTACAAAATTCGCCCTCTCGACGGAGGGTCCAAATAAATGATACAAGCTAGTTACGCTAAGCTATTTCAACTAATCTAATAATCTAATTAGACTAATTATTACATAATCAAAATGAATAACTAGCTAACACTAAGCTAATTATTACAACACGTTAACTAATTAAGCAAATTAACTAGTTTGATTATTACACAACAAATCAAATAATTAATCATTCAAACTAATCAACAGCAGTGAAATGGCCTTGCAAGCGAAGAAGAGATGCATGCTCGGTCGGCTTCGCTCGGAAATCCGTTGCCATGCCTCATGTTGCCTCTGTTTGCACACTTATGCACTTCTGAAAATTATGCCAGCTTCTGTAATGCTTCTGAACCACCTCATGGACACTCTGAGAGGCCATCGGCCAAGGGATAAGGGTCATCGACCACTTGTGAAGCTATCGGCCAAATATTGTTAGCCGATCGGCACACCAGATAGCCGATTGGCCGTCTCTTCCTGCAAACTGCTCCTTTTGCTGCAATAGAGTACAAACAGAGGCATGGCAATACATTTGCAAGAAAATGTTGTGCAACTACACCCCTTATCATGTTTGAAGCTCAAAGGAGTGTAGTGCCCGACTCTCGAGCCATCAATCACGCATTTCGATGCATGATGGCCAAAGAGGCCGAGTCACACAATTCAATGTGAATGAAATGCACAAAAACACATAAGGGACCTCAATCTCTATCATGTTTGATCAAGAGGCAAGGCATGCACACACAATGCCATGCGACAAGCATGCAAAATCATACAATGCAACAAACATGCAATGCACCAAGCATGTATCAACAATGCAAGCAACAAGCATGCAAAACACAATGCAACCCAAACATGCAAGCATGATGCAATGTAACAACATTTGAACAACATGCAAAGATGGACTTAAACCAAAATGGACAGACCTCAAACATGCCCAAATCAGTGGCCAAAATACCAAAACTAAGGCACCAAAAGGCAAAACATACATGCACACATATTGGTCCATAAACTAGGAAATAATACACAATGCTCAAACATTAGCAAGGTGTGACAAACATGGGAATGTGGCAATGAAATAAGCTCTGAAATCATGTGAGGAATAATGCCAAATCATGCACATAATACAAGCATGGCATGCTAGGAGGTTCAAAGCATAAGGCTAGCCAAGGATCTTGTACCAAGGCCACATGAATCAAGCCCCAAAGGGTCCAGGACAACCAAAATAGTCCTAGATCATGCCAAAATGAGTCTAAAACATGCATGGACCAAAGCCAAAACAAGTCAACATGAAAGGCATAAGGCATGATGCAAGTAAGGCCAACAAAGGGGATTGCAGTACACCTATCAAAACCAAACATGGCATGACTTTGACAACAAAAATCAGAGATGCATCATGGTAAAACAAGACCAAAAATACATTGAAATGATAGCCCAAAGGCCTAAGCATAAAGGCATGCACAATGACCCACTCTTAAGGCATAAAACACCAACTCTTCAAAGCGTTGAAAGAATGACAAAGGCAAGTGTATGATCATGAAACATGCACTGAAATATCATTTCAAATGATGCCAAATCATGAGAATAGTCTAAGCAATGCATGCTAGTGGACTTGATACACAAAGCTAACAAGCTAGATTGAACCATGGCTATACAAAACAATGCATGCATGACTAAAACAACATCAAACAGAGCTCAAGCATGGTAAAACATGAGGGAAAACTTCTTTGAGTTGAGCCAAAACATGCAAGAATGATGGTCCAAACACAAGATGCATGTTATGCTAGCATGCATGATTGCTCTACAAGTATGTGAAGCAAGCAAGATGCTATCAAACCAACTTAAAACAGAGTTGAAGCATGCTAAAATAACACAAAAAATTTGCTGAAATGGAACCAAATCATGCTAAGCAAACATGCTATTATTATGAGCTATTTATACTAGCATACAAGACACAAGGAGAGGGGATGATCCTCTCCTATTTGGGACCTCAAAACCACCTTTCCACCACTGAAAATCCTCTGGATTTCAGTGGTGAGAAGGCCCAAACAAGGTGGTCCCAATAGCTTAAAAAGATGGTTCAAAACAAGGCCAAACAAGGCCTAAGAGGGGGTAGACTACCCCCAACACAAAAGTGACCTCAAACAAACATCACAAGCATGAAAAATCAGAACTTTTTACAGTAGAAAGTTAAGCTTAAATCAGCATGCAAATAGGTCTAAAAGCTTAAGCCAAAACAAGGGATTAAAAGGTTAGTTTCTCACCCTTGAAGAATACCTTCAAGAACACAACTCCAGCAGCTTTTTTGAGCTTAAACCAACCCAAAAACACTAAAACTAACTCCTCAGTACCTCAGCAACAAAAGGATGGTGTTCTAGTAGGTGTTTGTGTGCAATAGTATGAAGAAATCAGACTTTTGAGCACAAACAAGAGCAAATAAGGAGAGAGAGGTAAAATATAGAGAGAGATATATGTTTTATGTATCAACTTTTCAGAACCTCTGGAAAGGGAAAGGGGCCTTCCTTCTTATAGAATTTCAATTCTCAAGCCTATTGAACAAGCTTGAGTCTTGATTCAATCCCTCCAGTGTATGGAGGATGAGAATTGTGCTCACCAGCTGTCACAGCTGGCACAAAAATATCTGCAAAAGTAGGTGGAAAGGTCTCGGCCAGAAAATATGGCTGATTGACCAAAAAGAGTGCCGATCGACCAAAAAGAGTGCCGATCGGCCAACACTTATGGCCGATGGCAAGAAAACAAGGCCGATGGCACAAGGCCTTAGCTGATGGGTTGTAGGGATGGCCAACAAGCCACCTTCTTCCCTCAGGAGCAAAACCAAAAGTCCTTGGTCCACAACCAAGCACAAAATAAACAAGTTGAAAGATCCTAAGGCAAGGCGCGTGGCCGAGACCTTCGGGAACTCAAAACGAACACGAGCATGGATAATCATTGAGTGTTCAAACGATGACGTTCAAGTCTTGAGGACGGTCAAAAATGGGGTGTCTACAGTGGCCGAGCGGGATGGCTGACCATAAGGAGGGCCAACTGCGAAGGTGGCCGAGCGGGATGCTCGATCGTAAGGAGGGCCGACCGTGAAGGTGGCCGAGCGAGATGACTGACCGTGAGGGGAGCTGAAGAGGCAGTGATGGCACATGGGGCTCGAGGAGCGAGTAAGCATATGATGATGTGAAGTGGAATAGACGGGGGAGAGAAAAGAGGAGGGATGTGGTGATGGACGAATCATGACTATACACGTGTGGCAATCGGGGCCAGTGATGAGGGAGGTGATGCGTTAGTAGGAAGTGAAGTGTTGGAATAGGAAGTGAAGGGTTAGAATAGGACGTGGGAAAGGTGGGGGTTTTAACTTGGTGAAATTTTCAAACTGGCAAATTTTAATCGCTATCCTTGGAAAATAGGCAAACCCTGGGCCTTTGGAGTTATACGCTTTACCTACCTGATTTGAAAAAATTATCGCATTCCAGACTTGAGTTCCTACGTCACAGTGGACTCTCCCCTCTTTCAGATCACAGATTTCCTAGCTCCCGCGACCGAAATGATAGTAAAAAATGTGACAGAGATGGCCCAAGAGAAAGCAGCATCTATGGGATTAGAGTCATTAGGAGAGGATGACGCAGTAGAGTTGGTGGAGCAGTATAGGGCGAAGAGACTGGTGGGGAGAGGTGTGGAGCGGCCGGTGGGACCCGTACCAGTGACGATGATGGCAACGGTCCAGCCCATTAGCGAAGTGGCGCCCGACCACTAGCATACAAAGGTGGACAAATCCGTGTTAACGACAAAAGATCTAGAGAAGATTCGTAGCAGATATCAAATTCCGATAGAGATGGAGTTGAGAGTGCCAACGGCGAAGGAGAGGGCGTCGGACGCACAACCGATGGAGTTTACTTTGTATGAAGAGGCGTTGCATGGGGGCCTGAGGTTGCCCCTCCCGCAATTTGTGGTAGACATGCTAAATCGCCTGGAGGTGGCCCTAGGGCAATTAATGCTAAATACGTGGACGATAATATTCACCTGTGTGATCGCGTGGCCACAAGCGACTGGGGGGGAAGCGATGAGAGTGGATGAATTTTTTTCATGCTGCAAAGCCTCAGGGCAGCAAGAGACCTGAGTGACACTGCAGGCAGTGGCAGGGAGAGGACTGGTGGCAGGGTTGCCCTCGTCGGTGAAGGGTTAGAGGCCGAGATGGTTTTATGTGTCATCGAATGGCGGGAGAGGGGTGCGCACGAGTTGGAAGATTCCCACTAAGTCGTTGGAGTCGAAGTTGAGGGCGGCGGCGGAGAGGAGGGTGAAGCAGGTGAAGGAGTGAAAGGAAAAGGAGGGACTGAAGTGGGACGACCTTGTCCAACCTTCAGCCTTATTTTCCCTAAACCTAGGGCTTGGGCCAACCGAAGGAGACCCAGCTCCAGAAAAGGTGGAGATAAGAAGGAAGGCGTAGGAGGTAGAAGACAAATGTGCTTTCGCGGTGGCCGAAAATACAAGGAGCAATAATTAGGCCTAACGCCTAAGTTGGTTGCGAAGAGGCTAGTCCAACCACGACCAAAGCCTTTGGGTGAGGACTTAACCGATTTCATGTTGTTGCAAGTGCTAATGGACCCGCTGAAAGAGAGAAACCAAGAGGAGATGGAGCTAGTATTGAAGAAGAAGAGGAGGAAAGTGACCACAAAGGGCGGAGAAGAAGGGCCCTTGGTGAAGAAAATGAATGAGGGAGCAGCGGAGAGGCCCCCAAAAGTAGGGAAAGAAGAGACCAGGGTTGGTGGGGAGGAGGGAGGTTTGGCCGGGCTCCCAATTGGCTAAGTGAGGAGCGGAGTAGAAAAGCAAAAAGGGTTTCCAGAGGGCGATCAGGCGACAGACCTGCCCCCCAAGGACTTGCCCTTCAAAGAAGTGCCCCCAAGTCAAGAGGTGGGGATAGGGCAGGTGAGCGGAGCAGAGAGGGATGCCGCGTTGAGTACCGCCACGCATCATGTTCGCGTAGTGGTCGGCTGCCTAGGAGGTGATGGAGGCGAAGCGAGGGTGGCCGCAGACCATCTGTTGGGGGCTGTTAAGGACGCGACCGTGCGAAGTGTGGCGCAATTTATAGAGGTTGACCTCCTGACAGGATTTTGTTCAGCGTAGATGGAAGCAGCGACCTGGCAACTGCCCTTCTAGGCAAGGCAGTGGGGGCGAAAGTGGAAGTAGAGTCCCTGAAGGCCTAGTTGGAAGATGTACGGGCGCAAGTGAAAAACTTAAGGGGGGGGGGATGGCTGGCTGGAGAAAAAGCGACGTGGAGTGCCTGTGTAAAAGGTCTGGCCTACACTCAGAGGGCAAAAAAGATGGAGGTGTTGGAAGTAGTGGAGTTACTTCACTGAGCGCTCCAAGATGAGCCAAGGTGAGGTTACGCCCGAGCTGTCAGCCGCCCAAGTTTGAGCTGGAAGTGGTGCGCCATAGGGTGATATCACTAGAGTTTGAACTGGCAAGCGAGCAGAAGAGGACTGGCGAGGCTCAGCAAGCTTGTACGACTGCCAATGAGAGATTGGAGGAGGCCCTTGTGAACAATGAAGAGCTGCGCGACTCAGCCGTGAAAGATAAGGAGGAGGCGGATGCACGCGTCGCTGATTTGGAGAGGGCCTTGGAAGAAGAAAAGGCCAAGACAGCAGAGTTGGCCAGAATGATGGCATCTGAGAAGGCTGCCTATCCAGATCTGTGTACTGCGGCAGTGGAACAATTTAAGTTATCCTCTGAGTTCCAAATAGCCGTGGATGCAGCGGTGACGCGGAACTTGGCCAGAGAGGGGGATGGTGGCGCTGGACCATCAAACGTGGCCGCTGTTGAGCTGGTGAATGGGCAAACCAAAGAAGAGATAATTCAACGGTATCAGCAGTCGAATTATTATAAGCACGAGATGAGCATGTATAGGGATAGTGGTTGGATAAGCTTTAAGTATAGGGCGGAGGAGCTCTTTCTAGGCATGGATTTCAATAGGGTGAGGCAGGAGAGGGGGACATTGCCCTGACCCCGCTGGATGAGGTCGTCAAAGAAGAAGATTTGGTATCTAGCGAGGGCGAGGAAGGGGAGTTTAGGCCTAAGTGTTGTTTGTTTTTTGTTTTGGTGGTAGTTTTTTTTTTTTTTTTTTTTTTTTTTTGAGAGAGCTCCTTGTAAAGAATGGTTGAAATTTGTAAAGAACTTGTGTTTACAAATTGGTAAAGAATTGTGAAGAACTTGAAGTTTGTTTGGTGTTGGCTCTCGTAGTGGCTTACTTAGTTTATAATGAATTTGTGCGTGGTAGGATGTAAAATTTGGTAATGAAATTGTTTATAAAATAAGAAAAGGTTGTGGATATTGTGGAATCGCAACAATTTGTCTAGGGAGACCTATAATTGAATTAAACGAAACATGTAACTATCTCATGTACCAATCTGCCAAAAAGTTGACAAAACGGCTTGTTACTACAGTTTGTAATAAAGTTAAGTTATAAAAACTATTGTATGTTTTGCCTTTAGGAGTGTGCTCAGTTTGGCTGAGGCTTGGCTTAACTCAGTCTGGCCGGGCTCTTGAGGCTCAGTCTGGTTGAGGCTTTGCCTAGCTCAGTCTGGCCGAGCTCTTGAGGCTCAGTCTGGCTGAGGCTTTGCTTAGCTCAGTCTAGCTGAGCCTTTTAGGCTCAGTCTGCCTGAGGCTTTGTTTAGCTCAGTCTGGCTGAGCTCTTCAGGATCAATCTAGCTAAGGCTTTGCTTTGCTCAGTCTAGCTGAGCTCTTTAGGCTCAGTTTGGCTTAGGCTTTGCTTAACTCAGTTTGGCTAAGCTCTTCAGGCTTAGTTTGGCTGAGGCTTTGCTTAGCTCAGTCTAGCTGAGCTCTTCAGGCTCAGTCTGGCTGAGGCTTTGCTTAACTCAGTTTGGCTGAGCTCTTCAGGCTCAGTCTGGTTGAGGCTTTGCTTAGCTCAGATAGTACAAATAATGGAGAGAGCAGAATGTGTTTGTCATTGATGCACAGTGGTGGTACTGTTAGTGTATACATTGCATTGAAATGTCAAAAAATATGTGGATCTGCTAGTAAAAGGAACAAAACAACAGGAAATAGCTACATGCTATTGGAAATATTGTTTCAAGTGCTCAGCATTCCATGGGTGGGTGAGGTGTCGGCCTAGGTACCTGGTCACGACCTAGATTTGACAATGTAAGGTCCTTTCCACTTAGCCGCTAGCTTCCCTTCAGTCGAGTTTTTGGTGGCAAGGGTTGCTTCTCGTAAGACCAGATCTCCGACTATGAACTCCCTGGGTCGGACTCTGCGATTGTAGTGCTGCCTTACTTTTTGCTGGTACAAGGCTAGTCGAACGGAGGTTGAGTCTCCCAACTCTTCAATAAGGTCCAGATTGACCCTCCGAAAGTCTTCGTTCAATTGTGGATCGCAGTGGATGACCCTAGGCGTTGGCAGGCCAACTTCCACGGGGATGACTACCTCGGCGTTGTATGCTAAGCGAAACGGGGTCTCTCTAGTCAGAGTTTTGGCGATTGTCCGATAGGCTTAGAAGACGTTTGGCAACTCCTCTACCCAGAGGCGCTTGGCGGTCTCCAACTTGGTCTTGTTAATTTTCAACAGGAAGTGGTTGGTGACCTTCACCTGACCGCTAGCTTGAGGGTGGCCTGGGGAAGAGAAACACGTTTTAATGTTGAGTTCATCACAGAATGCTTTGAATTTGGCATTGTCAAACTATTTGCCATTGTCAGAGATGATGGTTTGAGGAGTCCCGAAGCAGCATATAATGGATTGCCAAATGAACCTGGTAGTATTTTGCTCAATAATTTTAGCAAGGGGTTCTGCTTCTACCCATTTAGTAAAGTAGTCAATAGCAACCGCGGCGAACTTTACTTAGCCGCGGCCGGTCGGCAAGGGGCTTACAAGGTCAATGCCCCACTTGGCAAAGGGGTAAGGGCTGCTGAGTGTGATCAGTTTTGTTGGAGGGGCATGAGGGATGTTGGAAAAACGCTGGCATTTGTCATATTTGAGTACAAAGTCGATGGTGTCTCGATTGAGCATGGGCCAAAAGTACCCCATGCGAAGGATTTTTTGAGCTAAAGACCGTCCCCCCAGAGTGGTTACTGCAGACTCCTTCATGTATTCTCTCATGATGTAGGTGGCTTGATCATTATTGAGGCATTTGAGGTATGGTCGTGAGAATCCTCTTTTATGCAAGATGTCTCCGATAAAGACATAATTTGATGATCGAGTCCTGACCTTGGTGGCCTCCTGCTTGTCTGCGGGTAGTGTTCCTTGTTCTAAGAATGTGATAATGTCCTGGGCCCACAGGATAGGTTCGTTCTGAAGTAATAGATAGATCACTTGCTAATTTGGTGAAATTGTTGGATGGTCAGGTACTCAACCTGGATGCCATGGTAGAGGTCTGTCTGATTGATCTACTGAGGCTAATTGTGCTATTTCATCTGCTTGGGAGTGCTCTAACCTGGGGACACGTCTGATATGAAAGCTGTTACAGAGGCGGGTCAGAGGAAGAGCAATGTCCCTGTATGATCGCATGGCTTCCTCATTTGCATTAAAACTCGCCCGTTATCTGTCCGACTACCAACCGAGAGTCGTTAAACACTTGAAGTTGGTCAACTCCGACGTCTCTAGCCAGTTAGAGACCCGCTATGGGGGCTTCATATTCGGCCTGGTTGTTACTTGCCGCAAATAGGAATTGAAGGGCGCACTTGAAGTATTCTTCTTCTGGGGTGGTGAGGATTAAGCTGGCTCTGCTACCCTCTTTGCGGGATGAACCATCGACACTAAGAGTCCAGGAGTGGGGGTCTTCCACCTCAGTGGTGACGCGTGCTGGTGGAGGGGGTGCGTGCGGGGTAAGATTGGTGAACTCCAGGATAAAATATGCGACAGCCTAGCCTTTGATGGTTGTTCGGGGTCGGTAAAAGATGTCATACTGGCTTAGTTCGATGGACCATTGCATGAGCCTGCCTGATGATTCTGGTTGCTGCATGACCTTTTTCAAAGGCTAGTCAGTAAGGATCATGATGGAGTTAGCCTAAAAATAAGGTCGGAGGCGTCTGGAGGCAATGACTAGGGCTAGAGCCATTTTTTTTTCCAACAAAGGGTAGTTTTGTTCGGCTTCCTTGAGTGTGCGGTTGATGTAGTAAACTGGGCGCTGCACTGAGTTGTCTTCCTTGGCGGGGGTAGCACTGACCGCAGTGTTGGACATAGCTATGTTAGAGGAAGAAGGTCTTTCCTAGCAATGCTTGAGAGAGGAAGGGGGGTTGGCCATGCACTGTTTCAGTTGTTAGAAAGCCTCCTCAGACTTGGTGTTCCATTCGAAAGCTTGCGGAGGACTTTGAAAAATTAAAGGCATTTGTCAGTCGCTCGGGAAATGAAACGGTTGAGGGGCAACTCTGCCGTGAGCCGCTGAACCTCCTTGACCATTCTGGGAGACCGTATTTCTATTAGGGCCTTGATCATTTCTGGTTGGCCTCAATGCCTCTTTGCTTGACCAAGAATCCCAAAAACTTGCCAGACCCGACACTGAAGGCGCACTTCTCCAGATTTAGCTTCATCTGATACTTGCGCAAGGTCTGGAAAGTCTCTCACAAGTCTGCCAAGTGATCAGAGGAGAGTTCGTTTTTGACGAGCATGTCATCGACGTAGACTTCCATGTTCCGACCTATTTGGTGTTTGAAAACGGCATTAACCAGTTGTTGGTAAGTGGCTCCTGCATTCTTCAAACCGAATGGCATGACACGGTAGTGATAAGTCCCTCTGTCAGTGATGAAAGAGGTGTGCTTCTGGTCAGCTGCGTGCATTAAGATCTGGTTATAGCAGGAGAAAGCATCCATGAAGCTAAGCATCTGATGTCCCGCCGTTGCGTCGACCAACAGATCGATCTTAGGAAATGGGTAGCTATCTTTGGGGCAATCTCGGTTGAGGTCGGAGTAGTCGATATAGAGTTGCCATTTGCCGTTGTTTTTGTGGACCAAAACCATATTAGATAACCATTTGGGGTAGTCCACATTCCTGATGAACTGTGCCTTCAACAGTTTGTCCACCTCAATGGCGATGAGACTGTTGCATTCTGGATGAAAAATGCGCTGTTTTTGGCAGAATGGTCGTAATTGGGGCTCAATACTGAGACAATGAATAATAAAAGAAGGGTTGATGTCTGACATGTCTAATGGTCCAGGCGAAGACATCGTTGTGCTCAGCTAAGAGAACTATGAGGTCGGTCTTGGCCTGAGAGGACAGCTGGTGCCTATCTTAGCCGTTTTTGATGAATCGGTAAGATGTATAGGCACTTCAACAAGTTTCTTTACTAGTTCCCCTCTAACTAACTCTTCCTCGTCTATAACATCAAGGCCTTCAATGATCATAGCCTCTCTCATCTTTACTTCCTTCAAAGAGGCGACATAACACTCTTTGGCTACCGTTTGTTCACCCCTTACTGTGCCGACTCCCTGATCAGTGGGAAACTTCATGGCCAAATGGTACGTGGATGTTATGGCTTGGAGAGCATTAAAAGTGGTACAACCTAGTATGATGTTGTAAGCAGAAGGGCAATTGACGACGAGAAAAGTGAGTAGTTTGGTGGACTACCGGGAATATTCTCTAATGGTGATGGGGAAGTCGATGGAGCCTATGGATGTCACTCGATCGCCGGTGAAACTGACCAATGGGGTTTGAAGAGGTGACAACTTCTCTTCCCCGACCTTGAGTTGACGGTAGGCGTTGAGGAAGATGATGTCTGAGGAGTTGCCGTTGTCAACGAAAACTCTTCAGACTTTTTAGTTTGATAAAAGAGCAGAGATGACCAGGGGATCGTAGTGTGGATAGCGAACGCCAGTGTAGTCTGCTGTTGTAAAGGTGACCGGCTCAGACCATTGCCTGGGTTGCTTGTAGGGTCAGTCCACCGTTGCCACCTCCTTATCAGAGCCTTGTCTAATTTTGCGGAGCTCGGCCCGTTGTGCCTACTGCAACGGTCCGCCGCAAGCGAGTCCGCCGATAATGACCCTTATTTCACCTAGCGGGTGGGTAGGATCATCTTGTGCTCGGGGTTGTGTAACAACGCCCGCGTGGGACCTCGCTACAGCTCGGACTCTCCCGTTTTGTGTGTTGCGGTTCTAAATCTGAACCAAAGAGTCCAACTCTGGCAAATCGTTTTGAAGGAAATCAAACAGATTTTGAAAAGAAGTGCCAAACATGGACTGCTTTGCCAGATTACAGAGTCGCCACCTAAATATTTTAAAATGGGAAATTTAGGAAACCCTGACTCGGTGCCGAAGGCCACGTGTCCGTCATCACCAAATGT
>JAPPVO010002174.1:0-43162 GCA_030407325.1 Camellia japonica
TGTCTTTGGGACAGGCTTTGTTCAGGCTTGTAAAATCTACGCAGACCCTCCATTTACCGTTTTTCTTCTTTACCACCATAGTGTTCGATAGCCACGTCGGATAATTGACTTCTCTAATGGCCTTGGCTTCCAGTAGTCTGTTTACTTCTTCCTCCACTGCTTCGACGTGCATCAACGTCGGTCTTCTAGCTTGTTGTATTACAGGTTTGGCCGACCTGTCGACGTTCAGTCTGTGACATGTGACCTCGGGGTCAATGCCATGCATTTCATAGGGTGTCCAGGCGAATACCTCTATGTTTGTCCTAAAAAAAGCTTCCAGTTCTCTTTCTTCTTCTTCGTCTAAGCCTGAGCCGAGAAGAAAGAAGCGCTCTTCATCGCCCTCCTGGACGAGGATTTTCTTCAGTGTTTCTTCACTCTTCTCGGCCGGCTCCTTGCCGACATCATCTAGGACCTCCATGTCCTCATCTTCAATCTCTGCCTTCCCTGGTTCTTGTATGTTACATGTTGTTTTCATTGCTGCCATGGAGCAATTTTTTGCCTGCAGTTGATCTCCTCTGATTTCTTCAATCCTATGTTCTGTTGGGAACCACAATAGTTGATGCAACGTTGAGGGAACTGCCCCCATTGCATGCAACCATGGCCTTCCCAAGATGATGTTGTATGGGGAAGGGCTGTCAATCACAATGAATTCTGTCTTGATTTTCTTTGTGTCGGCTTGTACTTCCAAGCTTGTTGCGCCTAGTGGCCATGTCGGCGTTCCATTGAAGCCGACCATCGGGCTATTGGATCCTTCCATGTCATCTGGGTGAAGGCCTAGCTCCTTGTAACATCTAACATACATGATGTCACAAGAGCTGCCTTGGTCTATCAGGATGCGTTTCACTTGGCACTCCCCAACCTAGAAGGATACTACGAAGGCATCATTATGCGGATGCTGGACCATCTCTAGGTCGGCTTCGGTGAAAGTTATCATCGGTCCTTGGCACTCTTCAGACCGAGGTCTTTTCTGTCCGACCTGGTTCACGTGCTGTAGGTGTCTTACCCTCTGGGTCTCTTCTGACTTCGTTCTCGTTGACCCTTGAGTGGATCACATTAACCACCCGTGGTCCCCCTGCCTGTGGTTGCTGTACTGGGGGAGCGGGGCTGCTGGTGCTTGAGGCAATCTTGCCTGTTCTTCTTCTCTTGTCTGCTTCATCGACAAGGTCCCTCAGATGGCCTTGTCTCACTAAGTCCTCCAAGTGTGCTCTTAGGGCTCTGCAACCCTGAGTTGGGTGCCCCTCTTCATTGTGGTAGGCACAACGCCTACCAACGTTCCTTCCCATATATTCTCCTGGGGCCTTTGCCGGTGCCCTGAAATAGGGCTGATTTCGGATTTGATCTAGTACTTTGTGGATGGGAATTCGGAATACAGTCGTCACTGCTTGCTTACCCCTTAATTCTGTCTCCGATTTGTTAAATCCGTTGTTACCTCGCGCCTTGCTTCGGCGAGCCGTTCCCTTTTTCCTGCTTTACCTCCTTATTCCCCAATGTATCCTCCTCGGCTCTGGCATACTTCTCGATTCTTGTCATGAGCTCCTCCATGCTTTTTGGCAATGTCTTTGCCAAAGATTTTCGTAGTGAGCAATCATCTTTCAGGCCGTTCTTAAAAGATACGACCGCTACTTCTTGGTTGCATTCGGGTATTCGATTGAACACCTCGTAGTATCTCTTTGCATAGGCCCTAAGGCCTTCATCCTTGCTGATCTTCAGAGCCATTAATGCGTCCACCCTTAATGGCTGCAGCTTGTTTGTCACGAACCTGGCCACAAACATCTTGGCCAGGCCTTCCCAAGTCTTCACGCTTCCCTTTGGCAGCTGGAACCAATCTGATGCAATCTCCCCAAAGGACGAGGGGAACACTTTGCAGAGCAATGGCTCGTTTCCACTGTATAGTGCCATTGAGTTTAAGAATAATCCAACGTGGAAGTTAGGGTCTGACTTACCATCGTATATTTGAAACCTCGACATACTGAATCTCTTCGGTGCCTCAAATTTGTCCAGCTCTACCGAGAACGGTGTCCTCGGCTTGTTGGGTGAGGTAACCTCGGCTTCAGCGTTCTGTTCCTTCCTCTTGAGGTAATTTCTCAAGTCTTCTTTACTCCTCCCTGGAGCTCGGCTATCTTTTGACTTCAGTCTTTTCGGCACACTATTTTCGGCCTCGTGGTGGGCCCGTTTTGATCTTTCCCCATGGGTTGTGTCAAAGCAGAGCGCTTGCCTTTGAACATGCCGATGTTCTCTGGGCTCTGGGTCCTGCGTGTGATATGTCCTTTGGGACTTCTCTTGTCTCGGCTCCTCTCGTCTAACTTCCCTGGAAGGCGGGTGAGAGTGTCTTCCACTCCTGGTGTGCTGAGGTGCTTCGGGAATTATTTTTCTTCCTCCCCTCTGGGTATTAACTGCTGGGATCGGCGTGTCCTGCAGTGGGTACGGCGGCTACATGACATTGTTTTGTATCATGAAGTTGACGACCGATTGTAGGTCTGCCAACTTGTCTGCCAAATCTTTTACTTCCTTATCCCTCCGTAGGCACCTATCCCTCCATACCTGGAGGTTATCTTCGTTATAGTACTTGCTTTGGTCTGTTTTCTTTGAAGTGTCGCCTTCCTGGCCGACGTCTTTTCCTCCGTGCCCCTGGTCATGGGCTTCTTCATTGTGGTTGTCTCCTTCGATGTCAAGGTCGATAGGCCTGCCACTCCCAGCGGGAGCGTCGTCCCCAACCTTTTCTTTTTGTGTGTTACTGGCCATCTATTCGTCTTTCTTTCCCACAGACGGCGCCAAATTGTGTGTGATTTTTCGATCACACTGCCTTTCTTAGTAATTCAGCTGTAGAACACAGGTAGAATAGATGGCACCTTACTGTCCTGCACAGAAAGAGAAGGCTCCGGCGGTGGTTCTTTCACCCGGGGGCACTCCGACGATCAAGTCAGTATATCTCTCAAAGATAATTCAGTATTCAACTTACTAGCTTGAGTATATCAAAACATACCTTAGACCCATGGGGGTGCCTCTCTTTTATAGCCAATACAATCCTAGTCCTAATAGGAGCCTGGCCTTAATGGACTTAGGATTACTGCTAATCTGGGACTCCCAGTGGGTTTAGGATAAACTCTCTAAGACTTTATCTTTATCCAAACTGTAGTCTTCTCCCAATCTAGGACTCTTGTCCCTTATCCGCTTATCTCGGATTCCGATATCTTCGGAGGTAACCTCGGCCTATCCGAGATGACCTCGGCATAACAACCAGGACACGTGGCACCTCGGCTGACACGTCGGCGTCACCTTGCCACGTGTTGGTACTGTGAAAATATATCCCCAAATATACATATATCTGCCAATATATTTGTATGTATATATACCTGTTAGAAGGAAAAAAGATTCTTCCCATGTTTGAATGTGTGTATATATATACATATATCTGTTAAACAAATTTAAAATTGATTTAATTGGATTTTATTTTCTTTGCTAGAAATCAAAATATATTTTTATGGTTTCAATTCTTTGCTGAAAATCCAAACAAGTGTATATGTGTATAGATAAAAATATATGTATATATATAAACATACTTCTGGTAAACAAATTGTTCCCATGTTTATATATTTCTATATATATACATATATCTGTCAATATTTTGTATGTATATATATTTGTTAGAAGAAAAAAAAAATTCTTCCCATGTTTGAATGTGTGTATATATATACATATATCTGTTAAACAAATTTAGAAAATAATTTAATTGGATTTTATTTTCTTTGCTAGAAATCAAAATATGTTTTTATGTGTTTATATACATGTATCTATTCTCTGGCTGTTCTTTGCTAGAATTGTGGCTGTTCTTCTTTACATGAAAATATAATTAAGTATCTGTTCATATGTAATAAAGTTTCTTTAGATAAAGTTCCCATGTGGTTTCAAAAAATGTTTCCATGTCTTTAAACAAACTTCCTTGTGGTTTTCTTTAGATAAAGGTCCTCTTTAGATAAATTACACAAACGACGTACAGATTCCCTCACCTGTGGTTTTCTCAACAAGACATTTGAGGGCATTATGGATATTTCTGCGTATATCTTTGATGACATCAGCAATTTCTGTTAGTTTTGTGAACAGAAGTCAAAAAATAGGGGAATCTGTACAATGTTAGGTAAAGTAGGGAAGGTTTTTGTAATTATTAAAACCACATAGGAGGTCTTTGTATTTGTCAGAAACCTTAGGGGAGGTGAGTGTAATTTACCCAAACCTCTAAATTTTGGCCCAAAAGACTCTCTCTCAATCAACTAAACCTAATAAATGTTCTTCTTCTATTACATTCCTTTTCTTCCTTAATTTCTCGTTTTTCTTCAATTCATTTGGGTATCTTCACTAAATTCAATCGCATTCTCTGAAAAATAAAAAAGTTAAAAAAAAAAAATCATGTGATAGAATGATTGTAAAAGGGGAAGAAGAAGAAAAAAAAAAATACAAAAAAAAAAAAAAGAACAAAACAAACAAACAAAAGTTTCAATCATTGAGAATATAAAAGTTCAAAACTCTTAAATCACTTATTGTTAAAGAGAAACAAAAGGTAGTCTTCTATTAGGTTGTACTTCCTTTACCATAATTGAATCAACACATTTTTGTACTTTTTTTAAAAGAGAAAAACATTATAGAAATAGAGGAAGAAAGCAAAAAAGTTAAAAAAAAAAAGAAGATAAATTACAAATACATCTCTTGAGGTTTGCTTAAAATACAAATTGCCCTCTGTGGTTTGAAAAATTACAAATACCTCCTTGTTAGAATTTTTTATTTAATATAATTAATTGAAAAAGTGAAATTTCTAGCTGTTTACTTGTACAGTAATAAAATTATCTGAATTATTAATTGAAATAAAATTTAAACATTATTAAAAACTGTTAATGTAATTTCTAAAACCACAAGGGGGTAATTTGTAATTTAAATAAACCTCAGAAGGTGTGTTTGTAATTTATCCAATTTTTTTTTTTGGTTGATAAAAGTAAGTTATTGGAGAAGAGAAGAAGTTATTGTAAAATATTTATTTGGAAAATTTGTTTAAGTGGGAAGTTGTTGTAGAGTAGTTTTTTTTATATTTTTTTTATTTACTTTTTTCCTTAATTATGTAATGTCACATGGCAAAAATTTCAAGAAACTAAGATAGGGCCTTACTTAATATAATAGTGTAGATAAAAAAATAATATGATATACATAATTTATATTTACAATTTTTATATGTGACATCTTGCGATTCCTTCACTTACATTTAAAACACTTATTATTGTTTTCATAATTTCACAAATGCCACAACCATATTATACTATTATAAATTCAATATAAAAATTGAGTAATACTAGGAACCCTTAAACGTGAACCCTAAAAAATAAAAAATAAAAAAAAATCCCCAATAACGTGGAAAGAGGTTATATCTTAAGTAGTTGATTTTTAGGCCTTGTTTGTTATTCCCTAAAAAAGTCAAAAAGTTAAAAAGTCATTATCCTATTTAAGTCACATCATCTTATTTATATCACATCATATCTCTACCACATTACTTCAAATCCAACCTATATTTCATAATTAACCAAGAATAATTCACATCATTCTAAGTACATTTATCAATTATATTTTTAGGATCCTAAGTCTTTTTCATAAAAAAATATATAATCAAAATTTTATGGTAAATGATGGGCTCAATATCCAACATACAGATGTTAATCGGACATTGGAAATCATTTCAACAAAAAACTTGTGTTCAATAGAAATATTTTACTAAATCTAATTTAAGAAGTAAACAATTTAAATTATCAAAATAAATCTCAAAATAAACCTTATAAATCGTGCCAATATTGTGACTGTTGTGTCGGGTGTAGAGTCACTGTTTTGCGGCTTGTGGGATCCATTTTGAATCTAATTTTGATGTTCAGAACTTTTTATATTTTAGAGAACGTCGAGTAGAATATATCTGTAAAAAAATAAATTGATCGGACATCGATAGGTCGTTCATCGAATCATATTTGTATTTAGTTTAATTATTAAATATTCATTTTACTTACATAGAAATGTATTTTGACGAAGGGTTTATCGCTATTCGATTAACTTATTTTTTACAAATATATTTTATTTAATGTTTTTTAAAATATAAATAATTTAAATTATTAAAATAAAATGCAAAATGAAATGTGTTGTACAGTAATTACTGTTGTATATTTTTGACTCCACCCCCTTATTGTGCCTCACCTAAATCCTGATTTCAACACAATTCGCGTTAATCATTCAGCGACGTGCCAATTTTAAGAAGGGGAAATTACTGGGAGGTCCCATGTGAAACATGTGGTGACCATTTAATCCCAAAACTTTTTGAGTGCTCCAAAAAATCCTTTCCTTTATCTCTCTGGTTTTTGCCTCTCTTGTTACGTGTTCATCATCAACAATGGGTTCATCGACGAAATTCGATCTTCGAACCTATTGGATGACTCTGATAGAAGAAATCAACCAGAAGCTAGATGAGGCCGTGCCTGTGAAGTACCCACAGCAGATCTATGAAGTTTGCTGTAGCTGTTGTAAGAATCTGCCATGAATATGGTTTTGTCAATTTCTCTCTCTTTCTCTCTCTATTTACAGATTTTTTTTGGGGATAGTTGTTGATCTATGGTTGTTGTTGTTGATGATAAAATAGATCTATAATATCATTGAAATAGATCTGTAATGACTTAGATTTGTACAGCTATCACACAGATTTGTAATGAGAAAATTTTCGAATTCTGAACAAGTAATTTTCGAGTTTTAGTTACAGGCGGTGAAAACTGTAAAATTTTGCAGTTTGAATTTTTTTTTTTGGTGCTGGAATGAATCATGGTTTAAAACTGTAAAATTTTGCAGTTTTATAACATGCAAAATTTTTTTTTTTTTACAGTTTCATAACATGTTTTAAACATTCCGACGACTTTCCGGCGATGTTGAACATTCCGACGAGTCTCCGGCGACCGTTTGACGGAAGTCCGACGATAGTAAGATGTAAACAGTGTCTGTAAATTAAAAAAAAAAAAAAGGATTTTTTGGTAACAATTAAAAATGTGTTGGACTAATTGGTGCAAGTATTTTGTTTTGGGATTAGCTGGATCTTGAACTTAGTACATGGGACTTATCAGTAAGTTCCCCTTTTAAGAATTGGAAAAGTAGAATCATCATTTTCCCTTGAGTCAAATTTAGTCAACGGAATTGATTCTTAAAATAAATAAATAAATAAATAAATAAAATCATTTTTCTCTTGCGTTTATATCAAGCTAAAGACTGAGGCATATTTTGAAAATATAGTTAAAATTTAATTTTTTAACTTTTATTAACTTTTTTGAAAAAAATGTATACAAAATATGAGAAGTAATGTGACTCAAAATAAATTAAGAATTAACTTTTGATTTCACTGTTTGTACGAAGTTATCTTATATTTAACAAAGGGATAAACTTAGAAAGATTAGCGAGATGACAAATGTTACCGTATGTACTTTTTAAAAAATGTATATCGTATATATTTTGTTATGTATTTTTATAATACATATAATATATTTTTATGGTAAATGAATGGGCTCAATATCCAACATACAAATGTTGATCGGACGTTAGTAATCCTTTTGTCAAATACTTTTGTATTCAATTTTGTATTTAAAATCACATTTACTATTTATATTTTTAGATACATATTTAATTTTATGAAAGAGTTATCGATATTCGATTAACTAAATTTTTTATAGAAATATTTTACTCAATGTAATTTAAAAAGTAAATAATTTAAATTATCAAAATAAATCTCACAATAAACCACATAAATCATTCCAATTGTGACTGTTGTATCGGGTGTAAAGTCATTGTTGTATCGTCTTGTCGGATCCATTTTGAACCTTATTTTAGGAAATGTCATTTGGAAAAAATTAAGTTGATCGGATATCGATAGATCCTTTATTGAATCATATTTGTACTCAATTTAATTATTAAATATTCATTTGCTTACATAGAAATGTACTTTGATAAAAGTCTATTAATATTCGATTAATTTAATTTTTATAAATATTTTCTATTTAAAATTTTTAAAATATCAACTATTCAGATTATTAAAAAAAAAAAACGAATCTTATGAGTTGGACAATAATCACTGTTGTGCATTAGCGACTCCACACCCCTGTTGTGCCTCGCCTAATCCTGATTTCAACCCAATCGCTTCAATCATTCAGCGACGTGCCATTTTTAAGAATCGGAAAAGTAGAATCATCTTTTGCACTTGCGTCAAATTTACAATATGGAATCGATTCATAAAAAAAAATAAAATAAAAAGAGAAAATTTCTTTTTCACTGGCTTTTATATAAAGCTAAAGACTGAAAAGTAGAATCATCTTTTTCACTTGCGTCAAATTTACAAAATGGAATTGATTCTTAAAAAAAAAATAAAAAAGATAAAAACATAAAAAAGGAAAAAAAGAATTATTTTTCACTTGCATTTATATAAAACTAAAGACCGAAAAGTAGAATCATCTTTTTCACTTGCATCAAATTTACTCAATGGAAATGATTCTTTTCAACAGACTATTTATTTCTTTTTTTGTTTTTGTTTTTTAATTATTCTTAAAGAAAAAAAAAAAAGATGCTTTGTGGTGTTGTCACCGTATCTATGGACTCTGGCTTCTGGATAGCCAGTTGCCAGCCATATTTAACCTAACCCGTAGGAAATGACCCACCACTAAGGCACTAATGGGGTTCAGCCACCCACTACCGATGCAGCAAAGGAGCTCTACCACACGCTACAGAAGGTCCTAGAGTCAATTGGAATAAGAGAGCTAGCTGGATAATCCAATAGATTTGCACCCTAGGATTCGAACCTAGTCACCCCTATGGAGAGAACTACATTCTCCAGTAAACCACCACCTCCGGTGGTAGTATATATATATTTTTCACTTGCGTTTTGGTTAAGTTAAAGATTTTGTTGATTTCGCTATTTGGGCGAAGTTATCTTTTACTTAACAAAGACGCAAAATTAGAAAGATTAACAAGATGAGAAATGTTACCGTATGTATTTTTTAAAAGATGGATATTATATATAATTTCTAATGTATTTTTGTGATACATATAATATATTTTTATAAAGGGGCTCAATATCCCAAATACAAATGTTGGGCCAAGATGACTGACATTCACGAGTTAGGGCCAACCCAGAAGGACAACTCACATGGGACAAGTCATACCGCTGGTCCGTGATGAGGACCAGGGTCAAGATACGGCTCGGGGCTGAAATGAAGCCAAGGCCCAACATGATGGTCCAGGCCAGACTTAAGCCCAAGGCCGAGATCATAAACATCCTTCCATTAGGGCCGACTTGGGTCCAAAACCATAAAAGGATGGGCCGCACGCATCTAGAGTGTGTTGGGCCGAGCCCACTTGGGTCTTTGCCTGGAGTAGACCAAACGGATCAAGGTCCCTGACAGACAAAGAGCTATACATCAGTACAGATCACAATCCCTCAAAGGCAGGATTGAAGCACCAAGAAAGGAATGCCTAATCCTTGGGAGTCATCTTAGGCGGTTCAGAGGGTGAGACGTGATCCCCACATGGGCTTCCCTCACGGCAGGAATGAAGAATCCATGAGCAAAGATCATTTAAGCAAGGTATGCAATCACAACCACTCACATTCTATATTACATACCTGTCTTGATGGGTTGTTTTAACACCAAAACATTTTAATTAAAAATTGGGTTCATAGAATAGTAGTAAAAATCAGGTATCGATCTATAGAGACTAAAGATAAGAAATTAATCTAATTTAAATTTTTTTAATTACAATAGAATTGATATGATTTTTGTGTGAAAATTAAACTACCGAATTGTAAGCAATAAATTAAGGGAGAGGGGTGGGCTTTGTGAGGCGATTGACAACATTGGTGATGTGCCCCTAGACAACGTAGTCTAACGGATATTTTCGAACTCTTCCCTCAAGCTGAGGCTAACTCGTTGTTTCTCCTTATTTAAACAAATGTACTAACTTCCAATTTTTGTCAATTATCAATGCCAACTCCATTTCATGTTTTAAATTCTTCAAATAATGTAATTAGATAGTTGGGTATAGATTAACTCGGTGTCGTTTGGGAAGAGCTCATTTGGGCTCTTTTGGCTCTTTGAGCCACAAAAGACAGAATAGGCTATTTGAGCCACAACAGACAAAACATCACATCCAACCCATAATCATTACACTCTTCTCTTACAAAAAAAGTCAAAAAAGCCAAAAAGCCCCTTTCCAAATCAAGCTTTTGAGCCCAGGCTTAAATAGCCAAAAAGCCAAAAAGTCAAAAAGCCAACCCACTTCCCAAACGGAGGCTCAATGGGTTGGGTTTTTCACAAGTTCAACAACTTGAGGAGTTTGTGGACTTCATTATAGGTCATATTTTGATAATTTAAATAATTCATTTTCTAAAATTTTCAATGTATAGCATTCATGAAAAAAATAAAGTCGATCTAATAATTGTAACCATTTTATTTTACTGTATTTCTCTCTAAAAAAATAGACAGCAAGCATGTTTTAAAAATAAACAATTCATTTTTTTGGACACAAACACCATAAAATAAAAATGATTATTGGATAAATGTAATTTTTTATGCGTGAAATACATGAAATGCCATAAAAAATTAGCAGTTTAGATTATTGAAATGAGATTACTATTGAACTCCAGGAGCCTCTCCACTCAAGCCTAATAGAAGTAAAACGAAATCAAAATTTATCCTAAAAGTAAAACATAAGGTGTAGTTAGAGTGTTGTGAGTTATATGTAAAATAAATTTTCTTTACATATTTAATTTTTGGATAATATTTTTGGATATGTGGCACAACTATTTTTGATTATGTATATATATGATGGAAGAGGATCCCTCCCAATTTGTTTGGGCCCTTGGGGCCCACCACGGGGTCTCATTTTGATGATCCGAATCATTCATTTTGTTGGGCACCTCATGTAATTTATTTACAAATAAATTAGGTCAATATGATAATTGTAATGTAACGCCCCAAATATATAACAACAAGCCATCTCATAATAATTACCAATTAACAATACATTTTAGAATATGATATCTTTCCATTCGTATGATTTCCCTTATACGAAAGTGTAGTACATGCAATTATACATTCACAAGCCTTAACCGTGAATCTATAGCATGCGTCATAAACAAGTAATATGAAATAAGAGTTAAACATATATAGTAATGCCCTATTGGCTACATCTTTCCAAGACAGTGCTTGATTACAATAAAAGTGAGTTTAAACTCGATACAAATAAGGCCGCAGGCTTGTACAAAATAATTACAACAGTAACAAAAAATAGAAGCTCTTGGCTCTAAGTCCTCTCAAGCTATTGGCTTGGCAGAGGCATATCACCAGTACCTGAAAATGGTTTTCCACATAGGGTGAGCCAAAACCCAGTAAAGATACTCTAACACAGTGTATGAATCTTAACAGAGTTATAAGGTGAATGCATATGCAATGTTCGTGTCAAAATATTTTCATTTCTTTGTCCAAACCATGCGATGCCAAGTTCATATCTCAATTCATGATATCATTTCCTTTGCAATAGAAAACAGGGCACTGTTTACAACACTAAGAATCTCTAGGACGTGTCTGTAAGTAGGCTAGAAGCACTACCAATTTGTCATTTTTACCGATATTAACCGGAAGGCTTGACACCTAACCGTGCGGGTTTCTAGACTTTTACCAAGGACACACAGGTCAACATAGTACCACAACTACACTCCTACCTAGATTCACCAACGTATTCACCCATTTTTCTCAAAACGACAACATTTTCAATGAGTTAATTACGTTACAATGGTCTATGCAAATGGATGAAAAAATAGTTTCAATTCACTTAATTCTTATGCAATTTCTATAACAATCATAGTTATCCTCCACCGATAGTCCAAAACAAATATCTCTAAATAGATAAATAATTTTTAATACGAATATACTTTTCAAAATCACAAGACGGGAATAATAATACATGTCCAACTCTACCATCACCATCATCATTATTCCAATTCTATGAAACAAACATCATTTCAATTTTTCTCTTTACAAAATCAAATTGTCACAATTTAGGGCAAAAATTCTCTTTCTTTAAAAATCAATCTCCATGGATAAAATCCACCATCTATCACAACTCAACCATTTTTACTAAGCCACAATCATATACAAGAATCCATTTTGAAAACTCCACTTTGGAATTTTTAAACCAAACACTAGATTTTGTTTAAAAATTACCCAAACCACAACATAGCTTAGAAAATTAAATAACTACGTTAAAAATGTTAAACTTATTTATTTTGATGATTTATTTAATTATGTTTTAATTTATTTGAAAGATAAAAATAGAATCCAAAATTTATTTTGATGATTTATTTAATTATATTTTAATTTATTTGAAAGAGAAAATTAGAATCCAAAAATTATTTTGATGATTTATCTAATTTTAATTTATTTGAAGAAGAAAAATAGAATCCAAAATTTCTTTTGATGATTTATTTAATTATGTTTTAATAGAATCCAAAATTTATTTTGATAATTTATTTTATGTTTTAATTTATTTGAAAGAGAAAAATAGAATCAAAATTTATTTTGTCCCATTATTTCTCACCTAAACTTTTATCCTAAATATTGTTTGAATGTATTTAGTATTTGCTTAAATCAGGAGTTCATTTCAACCCAAAAATAATGCCCAAACCAGAGGTTCAAACAGCCCAAAATAGAGGTTCAAACAGCTCAAAACAAAGGTTCAAACAGCCCATCATAGCAGCAGGCTCAAGTGGAAGATATTCAAATTAGTAATGATGGAGTGGAAGATATTCAAATCAGTAATGATGGAGTATAACGGCTATGAACTGCTATAAACGGCTATAAGTTTCATTATATATACCAAAGCCTCTAATGTAAACAAGTTACAAAAAAAAAAAAAAAACCAGAAAATATTCTTTGATCTATAATCACTTACATCTATTGTCTAAAAAATTCTCTTGAAAGTGTTCTTCAATTTTTGTTTACATCATCTTTCAGAAATTATACACTGGGACGTATAGCTTTAAGCCCATTTTTCATGTGTGAGGTTTACAGGAAAACCAGAGCTTCATTTTTATATCTATCTTTGAGAGATAATTCTTGTAGCTTTCTGTGAAAGCAAAAACACATTATTTTCAACCTTGTAAGAGTGTAGTACACTCAGTGTTCTTGACTTAGAAAGTCTGTGTAAAATCTGTGGAGGATTGCTCCATCTGTGAAATGGTTGCTAGCATCCTGTGAAGCTAGAGTATAGTGGAAAATCTCAAGTGAAGGTTGAGGAGTAGACGTAGGCCGAGTTGAAGCCGAACCACTATAAATTTGTTTGCCTCTCTCTCTCTCTTATTTCTTTATTTTATTTAAATTGCCATAGCTATATTTCACATTTTCACTATACTAAAATCATTAACTGACATAGTTGTTAGAACACTTGTTTTAATTATTTTTATTTCATTAACTATATTTATCTATTGTGCTAGTCATAATTTTTATTAGGGTATTATTATTTTTATTTGTAAAAACCTAATTCACCTCCCCTCTTAGGTTGTCTTTTGGGTAACAAAAAACCATACAAAGTGTCAAAGTAATCCCTACCTCAAAGCCTGAAGACAAGGGAGAGAGAGAAGAAACTTTGACAAAGCCAAAAATCAACTTTGCTCTGATCAAAAGGAAGCTCTAGGCAAGCTCTACCCAAGCTCTACCCTTTTCCCCAAAGGACAATGGTGTAGAAATCAATGGATCAAGGTGTATTTGAGGTTTTAGAGATGGTTTCTAGAGAGAGAGAGAGAGAGAGAGAGAGAGATAAAAAAATGACTCATTTCTCGGACTGATATACTCATAGACCACTCGAGCGCAAGAATGGTCACTCGAGCACACAATGCACCCTCCTAGTAGTTTAGACCTGTAAAAGTTCGCTCGAGCGCAGAAATCATACTCTCAGTAGTTTTGCAGATTGTAAAAGACCACTTAAGCACAACAATCATTGCTCGAGCGAAAGAGCAAAATTTTGGGCAACACAGTTTTGAAATAACTAACTCCTAACCTATTTCAACACGACCAAGGCACTCCAATAACCAAGCTCAACAAGGAATAAGATGAATAAAGACATGAACAGTGATACAAAGCAAGATATCCCAAATCCAAAATGATAAACGGGTCAAGCCTAAACCAGAATTGTTATAATCTCCCCCCTTAAGGAATTTTGTTCTCGAAATTTTAAAACCAACACAAAACAACTGTTTTTAAATCCACATAACAAAGATCCAATCATCTTCATAACCATGACCCAGCCACCGATCATTCATTCGCATAACACAATAAACAAAATTCCCAACATTGAATATACAATTCACTTTTTCCAAAACATATGTAATGTTTTACATTTAATCGACTTACAAAATTTCATTACAAGTTTCAGATAACAACAAAAGGGTTCGGATACTTCTCACGGACTTCAGCCTTACGTTTCCTAGTCACCTCATCAACCCCGTAGTGTCGCCACAACACCTTTACCAATGGAATTGTCTTGCCTCGCAAGACTTGGTCCTGAGTATCTAAGACTCTAACCGGTCTCTCTTCATATGAGGCATCCTCATCTACCTCTAACTCGGTCCAATCCAACATATGTAACAGATCCAGCCCATATTTCCGAAGCATACAGATATGGAACAAATCATGAACCTCGGAAAGTTGTGGCGGCAAGGCCAAATGATTAGCTACCTCCCCAATACACTTAAGGATCTCAAAAGGCCAAATAAATCTAGAAAACAACTTCTCGCTCTTCCCAAACATCATCAACTCCGTGTAGGTGATATTTTCAAGAAGACGTAATCTTCCACCTCAAATGATACGGTCCCTCCTACGGACGCATAGCTCTTCTAGCAACTCTAAGCCGAAATCAACCTCTTATGGATAAGTGCAACCTTCTCTGTTGTTTCTCGAACTAACTCAGGAGCTAACATAGGTGCGTCACCCACCTGGCCCAACACACAGGAGATCTACATGGTCGGCCATACAAGGCTTAAACGGTGCCATGCCAATACTCACCAGGCAAACTCCACTAAAGGTAAGTGCCTCTCTCACGACCCCTTAAAGTCAAGAACACAACCCCGAAGCATATCATCTAAGATCTGAATAGCACGCTCTGACTGCTTGTCAGTTTAAGGATGATAGGCTGTACTAAACATCAATCCAGTGCCAAAGGCATTCTGTAGGCTCTGCCATAACCGAGCCGTGAAACGCGAATCTCTATCTGAAACAATAGTCACAGGGACCCCATGAAGTCGCACTATGTCCCTAACATAAAGGTCGACAAGGTAATTTACTGAGTAACTTATATGCATAGATACAAAATGTGTTGACTTAGTTAACCGGTCGACTATCACCCACATGGCATCATTACCCCGTTGAGTCCTTAGAAGACCCACAACAAAATCCATCATGACATGCTTTCACTTCCGCTTGGCTATAGGCAAGGGTTGTAACAAACCCACAGTTCTCTGATGCTCGGCCTTCACTTGTTGACAAGTAAGGCACCTCGATACAAACAAGGCTACGTCTCTTTCATCCCTCTCCACCAAAACTGGTGACTAAGGTCGTGATACATCTTGGTGCCTCCCGGATGTACCGCAAGGCGTGAATAGTAGAACTCTTAGAGTACCTCCTCTCTACAAGACTCCGGCATGAAAAGACGGTCAAAATATCTAACACTTGAGTCAGAATACACGTTCAAGCCCTTCTTTACCTTCCCACTAGACATCTTCTCCCAGATGGACCCTACTTCGTGGTTATCCCGTTGTGCTTCTATAATAGTCCCTTAGATTTTTTCCCCACACTTGACAAGATATTTATTGGAGTTGGCGAAGGTAATCCTGAGACTTGGATTGTTGATCCTGACCAGTCCAATAGGTTTCAGATGCTAAAGAAAATGAGATTTAGGCTTGTTGGTGGCAAGGACAAAGAGTACATTCATCACAGAATATAAGTTGTGGACCAATTTTTTCAGTTGATGTTTGAACGGACTACAAAGATACACTGTTGGAAAATGTTGGAAGTATTTAGAAGGGTGCCATATATTTAGTGGCTGTTACTGTTAGTAGAAAAGAATGCAAAATTACGTTAAGGAGTCTAATGTACTTTAAAACTGTTTAGAATTTTAATTTTATGTATTTTTATTTGTAATGTTCAGGTGAATGAATGTGGACGATATAAAAACTGGTGTTGTTGAAGGTGTTTCAACAAGTGATTTCAGTTGTATTGAACTTGCTTTGCCTAATTTATTTTCTCAATTGAGGTTGAGATACAAACAAAAGAGTATTAAGGTTGATAAAATATTCCCCCATTTGAGCACTCAATGCCAATGGATTGGTCAGAGTAAATGTGTATGATAGGAGGTTAGATGGTAATAACAGTCTGCAGGCATATTTTATTTTCCCAGTGGATTGTCAATGTGAGTTAGTGTATTATGGGAATGGTTATTGTTCAATTAACGACAAACAGGTGCCATGGATCGTAAAGTATCGACTTGAAAATTCAAATATTAAAAGGGGGATTATGTATTGTAAAATGAAGGGGTATTTAAAGTATTCTATGAGTGACATGCCAAAAGATTTGCAGATGAGGGCCCCATCTATTGTTGTGTTATCTAAAAAATATACTAATGATAATGTTGATGTTTGGAACTGTGCTCCAACCAAGGCCATTCTGATTCTGACCCGGACTATGTTTGTGGGTTTACTGGAGAGGTGAATAGATTTGTTGTTACGCAGTTTTGGGGAAAGTGGTTCAATTATTCATGAACACAGAGGTCGTCTGAGTTTGTTTGAGATTGATGTATGCAGAGGTGGTAATGGAACTAGTGATGTTGATCCTGGTCCGTCGATTTTGGAGGTTGGTGTTAGGAAAGAAGAAGTTGATCGGAGAGGATCAGTTGTTATAGATCCCGCAGAATTTTCTGATGTTTTACGAAATGCAATAATGAGTGTAAAAAATAGTGATGAGACTCAAGATGTAATGGTTGATGATAAGGGAAATGTAGTAAGTAAATAAAAGTTTGAGTGGTTTCATAAATAAAATGAATATAATTTTTCATTAATCATGACAATGGTTACATTTGCATCAAACCATTTTCTCATTTTTGGGGACATTGCATCTAACCAATTATTGTCCCCATTAGTTAATATAATACAAGGAATTCCTCCTCTAATAGTGAGATCTGGTTGGAATTTAACAAATACATGGAAGTCTCTCTGGCAACCTACTAAATTTTTCATTAGTTCGGTAGGGACTGTCGAGTATTTGATGTCGTCTATGATGTTGTAGATGACATCTTGATTGTAATCCTTGAAGCTTATTCTGCCGGAGAAGTAATTGTGTCGTCCGAGACTTTTGGCCCAGGCGATTTTTCCTGTTCTTGACGATCCTTCGAGGTAGAGAGATTGGGCAGATGGGCCACTACTTCGGATCCTGTTATCAAAGAAGGAGGAGAGTTCTTCGTCAGTATATAAATCGTGTATATTATTCCTATGTATCCCTAATCTAATGTTGTCGTCTTCACTATAAACAGATAAACAACAATTTTCACATAGCTCGTATGGATGGGGTTAAAAGGAAGTCACACCTGGGCCCAAGTGTGAGTGGTGTGAGTACTTTTGATTCCTTTGCCGGATAGTGCGATACACATGTCATGTTTCTGGTGGTTTGCGTGGTTGTAAAGTAAAGATATTTTCAGAACGATTAACATAAAGCAAAGGCTGAAAAATAATTATGCTTTTGAATTATTTTGAATGGGGAATCTTCGTCCTTACATGCGTGCTAGTTTTGCTATTTATTTGGTACCATAAAACATTTGATGGGAGAGAGGAATATGCTTTTGCAATGGGATAGCTATTGTGGTGACATTGTTTTCTGGTACCTTGTTTCGTCCCTCTTTTTCTGTCTATCTTTTTTGTTGATTGTATTAGTATATAATGTTGTACTCCTTAGAAGAGTATCTCAAGAATTATGGGCAATTCACTCAAATGTGTGTAGATCGTTTTTTGACATAGCAAATAGGACTTTGGGAAGAGAGCCGTTGGTCAGCTTCAGCGAAGTTTGTTCCGGTGTATGAGGAGCAGAGGGAAAAAATTATCAAGGCTAAGGTGTCTGAACAGAAGAGTTAGCAGAGGTAAGAGAATCTGCAAAATTTGTACGATAAAAGATTTGGAGTGTTTTTATCAAAAATGGAAGGAGTAGTACAACTCAAAGTCATAATCATCCATAAACTCCATCCACATTCTCTGCCTCAAATTTAAATCTTTCTGTGAAAATAGGTATTTCAGACTCTTATGATCGGAAAAGACCTCAAACTTCTCACCATACAAGTAATGTCTCCAAATTTTCAAGGCACATATCACTGCTGCTAGCTCTAGATCATGAGTAGGATAGTTTCTCTCGTGTGAGCTACTACCTTCCCCTCCTGCATCAAGACACAACCCAAACCTTCCCGATACGCATCACAATACAATGAATAGCCTAAACCCCTCTCCAAAATAATCAATACTGGAGCAATGGTAAGTCTAATCTTAAGCTCTTGCAATGACTTCTCACAAGTCTTATTCCACACAAACTTAATTTCTTTCCTCGTCAGTCTAGTTAATGGTGAGGCTAATCTAGATAAATCCTTCACAAAACGACGATAATACCAAGCTAACCCCAAGAAACGCCGGATCACAAAGGCATTCTTAGGTTGTTCCCAACTTGCACTACCTCAATCTTAGAGGAATCTATAGTCACCCCTTCCCCGGATACCACATGCCCTAAGAATTTCACTTCCTCCAACCAGAACTCACACTTTTCGAACTTAGCATATAATTTGTGGGCTCTAAGTAACTCTAGCACAACTTGCAAGTGTTCCTCGTGTTCCTCCTCAGAGGGTGAGGAAATCAAAATGTCATCAACAAAGACAACTACAAAACGGTCTAGGAACTGACAAAAGACCTGATTCATCAAGTTCATAAATAAGGTAGGTGTGGCCCACCACCGCTCGAGCAAAAATTAGGGGTGCTCAAGAGGCTGTAATTAGGGTTCGAAAATATTTTATAGAAAATGAGGGGCTAGGGTTTGGAAAGAGTTTTCTCAAGCTTTAAGGGCAATTATCATGGAGGCTTTTTCTTCTTCTACTTCTTCCCATGCCTCCATGAGTGGCTAGGCTCCTCTTTCTAGGGTTTTGATGAAACCCTAGCCAAGTAAATAGGATTTTCTTTTTGGTTTTGTTTTATGTAATGGTTTGAACAGTTGTATGGTTCTCAAGAAGATTTCAAATATAATTTTCATTATTTCTTCAAGTATTCTTGTTTCTGTGATTGTTGAATGCTTCGCATGCAATGTTTTTTTGTGCTTTCATGTTCAAGGTATGAGACGAGCCATACTACGAGGGACAAGTAGTGTTGCTACCCTAGTTTAGAGCAAACGACT
This sequence comes from Camellia japonica, assembly GCA_030407325.1. NCBI lineage: Eukaryota > Viridiplantae > Streptophyta > Magnoliopsida > Ericales > Theaceae > Camellia > Camellia japonica. The sequence continues at coordinate 19,551 of JAPPVO010002174.1, forward strand.
TGTACTACTTGAGATGGTTCATCCCTATACATTGAACGTGTTAAATTTTTTGATCAATGCTTTGAATTTGTAGTTGCAAAGTATTATGTAGTTCGAACTGTAACATAATTGATTTTCAAATTGAAACCTTATTTATGTAACTAGTGCTGAATTCATTACCCTAGGTTTTTCCCAAAATCAGTAACTTCATCTTTAATTATAATAGCTAGTTTATTCGCTTTGTTTAATTTTGTTACCCAAAAGATAAGTCTAACAAATTTAATTATCATTAGGTTATGAACAACCATCTTTTCCATCAAAATTAATTTAAGAATTCAACAATTAAATTAGTTTAGTTTCCCGTTTGTCCCTATGAATCGATACCTGAACTTACCATTATTCTAAGGAATTTGGTGTAGTTTAGTGTTTATTTTTGGTGTATGAAACAGCCCATCAAATTTTGGTGCCGTTGTTGGGGACTTCTGGCGAAACTAATTAATTTAAAGTTACATTCTTATTTTAATTTTTAGGTTAGAATTTTATGCTTTCGTGTTGCTAAGTGTGCAGAGTTTTTGCAAATGGAGCATCATTGAAGTGCAAGCGGAGTGCAACCGAGCTTTAAAAACAAACCGCAGCACCATAGTGTATAAAAAAAAAAATAGAGAGCTCAAGTGGAGATTGGAGACAACGGTCTACACGTTAAGCACCCGCAAGATGAGTAAAGCATTTTCGTTAAACCACTGTGAGTATTTTCTCCTTTGGTATTTTGCTTTCATAACTTAGTGCACAAGAGTCGAAACTTACTATGTGTGTGAGTGGTGTATGCACGGGCATTGTTCTTGTCGCCCTAAATTGTGGAGTTTGGACCTTGAACTAGAAAGGACTCTTAGGAACCTTAGAGCCTCTTCCTGTGTTCCTAGGCTTGAATATCCATATCCATACTTCGAACCATTAGAGATGGCGAACCCGAATGTCCCAAATGAGCCCAACAGGGCCCTTAAGGATTACTTCACACCCACTGCATATACATTACCATCATGCATTTAGTTACCCGATACCACCACTGCTCATTATGAGATTAAGTCCAGCGCCATCCAATTACTCCCATCATTCCAGCTAATGATGACCCTTACAAACATCTGCATGAATTTCTAGAAATTTGTTCTACAGTGAGGATCCAGAGTTTCACTAATGAGGCCTTAATGTTGCGACTATTCCATTTTAACTAAAGGACAATGCCAAACATTGGCTGAACTCCTTACCTGCTAATTTTGTCACAATACGGGACCAATTACAGCAGAATTTTTTGGAGAAGTAATTTCCCATTGGTAAGACCAACCAACTTAGGCGAGCCATCACCAATTTTACTCAAATTAGTGGTGAGCAATTTCATGAAACATGGGAAAGACTTCATGACCTTCTCCAACAGTGCCCCCATCACCAAGTGCCTGATTGGCAACTTGTTCAAACCATTTACTATGGCTTAATTGAGCCTCACTACCAAATGGTGGATTCTACTTGTGGTGGGACATTTATGTTGGAAAATGATGCCGAGGCATGGCAATTATTTGAGAACCTAAGTAATAATTCCCTTCACCATGCCTCCGCAGCCAAGCAAATCTGGCAACCTGCAGTTGGAGCCTCGAAAAGAGAGGGCATTTATGAGGTAGGGCTAAACCTAGAGTTAGCCCAACAAGTACAGTCATTGTCCCATAAAATGGACCAATTATTAGTTTCGGGACATGCCCTTACGCAGCAACCATAGCCTCAATTTCACAAGGCATGTGCTATTTGTGTGAGCCCTGCTTATGACTTGAGTAAGTGCCCTTCGGCATCACAATTTTCAGAATTAGTCCAAGAGCATGTGAATGCAGCTCAAGAATTCTCCAAATCGAGTAATGACCCATATTCTAACAAATATAACATGGGATGAAGAAATCACCCTAATTTTTCATGAACACCTCCTTCACAAGGCACTTCTTACAATCCTCCACCACCAAGGCAGAATTTTAATAATTTTTCTAACCAATATATCTATCGACCACCACAATCTTACCGGCAACCATAACCCCCTCCTGTTCCTCAAGGCAACTCGGCCTTTGAGACTCAGGTGTTGGAAGTTCTCTCAGAGCTTAAGGGGATAGCACTAGTAGCTCACTCCAACACTCACTCCATTGCCAAGCTAGAGGCTGAATTAGGTCAAATGGCTAATAACATAAATAGGAGAGAAGAGGAAAAATTATCGAGTCAACTGTCGCTAACCCTAAGGGTCAGTATGGGGCAAATGGGTCGAGTGGGAATGGAAAGCATCATGAATAGGTGCAAGCGGTGATTACTTTGAGGAGTGGAAATGAGTTAGAGCCTCGACCAGTTACATCTGATGCAACTAGGGCTAAGAAGGGTGGTCACGGTGGGTTTACCCAAAGAAAGCAGAGGTGAGAGAGAAACACATAAGGGGGATGACTTAGTCCCTAGTACTTCACACGAGTCTAAGGCACCATATGTGCCTAAGGCACCCTTTCCCCAATGCCTTGATGCACCTTCCCTTTTCAATAAGAATGCGGTATCCATAGAAGCAATGATGGAGGTTTTTAAACAAGTTAAAATCAACCTCCCTCTGTTGGAGGCGATTAAGCAAGTACCCTCTTATGTTAAATTTTTGAAGGACCTTTGTACGCAAAAGCGTAAATCTAGGGCACCCATGTCCCAAAAGGTTGTACTCATAGAGCAAGTAAGCTCCATCTTATTGAGTGACACACACCCTAAGCTTAAAGACCCTGGTAACCCAACCATTGCATGCATTATAGGAGACCATTTCATTGATAGGGCCTTGTTAGATTTAGGGGCTAGTGTCAATTTGTTGCCATACTCTGTGTACGAGGAATTCGGGCTTGGCGAGTTGAAGCCTACTATTGTCACACTCTAGTTGGCTGACTGGTCCTTCAAAGTGCCACGTGGCATGATTGAGGATGTGCTAGTAAAGGTCAATAGGTTTTATTTTCCTGTTGATTTCTTGGTTTTAGATACGGAACCGGTAGCCAGCTTTAGGAAACAAATCCCAGTGATCTTAGGTTGACCTTTCTTGGCTACGACTAATGCATGTATTAATTCTTGTACCAGGGTTATGGATGTTTCATTTGGGAATACACAAGTGAAACTCAATGTTTTTCAAGCATCCCAACAACCCTATGAAAGAGAGGAGTGTTTATTTGTGAATGTTGTGGGCGAGATAGTAGAGGAGGCTTTACCCTCCATTCTTCTAGAGTATCCTTTAGAGGCTTGTTTAGCTAATTTTGAGTTTGAGGATTTTGATATTGACAAGTCAATTGGGGAAGTAAATGCTTTACTTGATTCTTCTTCTACATCGAATTTTCCTCCGTGGAAAGCCTGGTTTGAGTCCCTTCCTCCTCTATCTAGAGAGCTCGCCATACCATCGTTAGTCACACCACCTACACTTGAGTAAAAGCCACTCCCAGCCACACTCAAGTATGCCTTTTTAGGGCCTTAGGATACTTTACTAGTCATCATTGTATTTGACTTAACTGCAGAGCAAGAGAGTCAATTAATGAGTGTTCTCGTGACGCATCAAAGTGCTATAGGGTGGTGTGGCCGATTTGAAAGGGATAGATCTATGGGGAAGTGGTTTGGAAATACTCTCTGGATCCTGTAGGACGCTCTTGATCCTCAGCTAGTCACCTGAAAAGGAATGAACACTTCGGTCGGGGGTGTCGGAATTAGCACTCTGACGGATAAGTCAGTGTATACTCTCTTGGTTGCTTATATCTCAAGTTAAACTTGTTCTCACATACATTTCTTTGGCTGATGCTCCTCTATTTATATTTTTCCTTTGGGCCTCAGGTTGGGCCCACCCTTAATCCATTGCACGTTTATTTATTCGGCTTTTGTTTGGCTGGCTGGAATGCTGATTAGACTATTCGGCTCTGTGATCGTCTAGGATGAAGCCGAATACAAATTCTATCCTTGACTGTCCTTATACCATTATTCCGCTTTATTGCCCCCACGATATTCGGCTCCCATAATTGCCCCCCAAACATCCTATTAACGCCAGTTAGTCGGCATGTTTGGTTTCGAACGGCGTGTTTGGTTTCAGTTTTGAAAAGTCAAGGAAAGAATGGCGGCTAACCTTATTCCAACGTATATTAGAACACACGCTTTTTAGGCATCATTACATCTTCCCGCCTCTTCGTACACTTTCTTCATTTAATGCAATTTGAAACTATGTTGTCCCTTCGAATGTAAGTTCTTTTTGAATACTCAAAGCTTCTGATTTGCCTTTTGATATACCTCCATTTCGCGACCTCTTCAACTTCCTCCTATTTCTCATTGTCTCTTTTGCTTCTTGTAAGTTTTCTTCTCCTTCACTTCGGACCCCATTTCCTTGTTTATTTTTAGTTTTGCATAATCCTTAGGCAGGCTAGGATGCCAAAACATTTGAAAGAACTCCTTTCTGCGGATCGAATTTCCGGTTTCCGACGCCATTATTCCATCCTCGACGACGTCCATCTGTCACTCGTGGCAGACATCACCACTAATATAGAGAGGACTGATAAAAGTATAATCATCTTTCCTCTTTTATCAATTGCTAAGGGCGGAGTCTGTTTTCCCCTTCACCCATTTTTAAGGCCGTCCTTTGACACTGGGGTCTAATCCCTTCCCAGCCTAACGTAAATTTTTTTCCGAATCATAATGGGGATTATAGAGTTGAACCGACGCCTTAGGATTAACCTTGGCATACTTGCAATTCGACATTGTTATGCCTTAGCCAAGTCTACTAGCCGGCTGGGACGCTATTTTCTCAAGGCCAAGGATATCGATCATCACTTAGTGACTATGCTTGCCAGCTCTGGCAAGCGTATTGACGATGTAATGGTCGTTGTCCGAGGCAACTGCGAATTCGGCGAGGGTGAAGATCGCCTAGATCCCGTGCCAAGGCGGAAAGGCGAACCAGGTGGCCGTATAGCTCATTTTTGTTTTTTTATTATCATATATGTATTTGGCTTTCCTTCTATGTACTTATCGTTTTGTTTACGCAGGCAACGATTTGAAGAAAGTGTTGGTTTCAGCCGGCGACACTGTACTTGCACAAATTAAAATCGCACTACAGTTCTTTGGCCGTCCAAGCCTTCAGAAACAAGGGAGGGCGGCCCACATTCTCCTGCCATACGAGCCGACTTACGCAACGTTTTCGGCGGCAGACAACATTCTAATTTCGAGAGGCGAAGAGCATCCTACGGCCCTTATCTTCCCTAACTTCAAAAACCCAAGGTAGATTGGTTTGGAAGCCTCTGATTCGGAGCAGGTGGAAGAACAAGTAGCCGAAGCGGTCGCCGAGGAGCCAAACCAGTCTGAAGCTGAGGTAGACGAGGCTCTAAACTTGGCCTTTGAGGAAGCCAGACTCAATTCATCCAACCCTCCATCCATCTCAGGCAGAGGGGACGTCTCCTTTGAAGACATTTTTACAGACTTAGGAGACCTTCTCGGCGCTTATCCTGAGAATATGGTTGGGGAATCGCTCATGCAACTGGCCAGGAGGAAAAACGCCGAAATGATGGCCACCCGATCGGAAACTCCACCCGCCGCCGTCGCTGAGTCCTCTCTGCCTGTTATTGTGGAAGAAACGGCTCAAACCGAAACGGCGGAGATGGAGCAGGTAGAACAGGGGGATCAGGAGGCTGTGCAAAGGGGGGGAAAGCGCCCCGCCGAGCGAGAAGCCATCCCTAATGAGGACCAAATCGATAAACAGCCATTCATTGAGGAATCAAACTTGGTTGTTCCATTCACCGTTCAACCAAGGATAAAGAATATGCCAATTGCCTCTGATGCATCGGCTTTGAAGGACCCGGCGGTGGCATTGAGCATGGCCTCCTCAATCTCCCTGCCGGTTGACAGAGCCACATTTCGGGCAGAGCCAAATCTAATGTTAATTGCATTAGCTGCTCAGTTGGCCTTGTTGGTACATTACTTGCCTTATCTACAGTCTTCCGCCTATATACATATAAATATATATATATATATTTCTTATTATTTGTTTTTTGTAACCCTATTTCCTTATTTTGCAAACGGTGGGTCGGATAGCCGAAATCGGCCGCCGTCAACATGACCCTATAGAACAGATCGACTTCTTGAAAGCTGAAATTGACAATGAAAAGAGCAAGGCTATGGTAGCCTCTCAAAGGGCCGATTCCGAGGCATTGCAAGCGGCGGAGGAACGTGCGAGAGCCAACTCTGAGGCCGAGCGAGCGAGGAATTCTGACCAACTAAGGCTGGTCGCCGAAGAGAGGGAAAAAGCGAGCGAAGATGCGCTCAAGTTAGCCAATGAGGTGATCGCCAAGCTGGAAGTTGACTTGGAAGAATCGAGGAAGGCAAAGGAAATAGTCGACTCCGAGATTTCCAAAGCGTTCCAAGCTGGGAAGGACGCCGCCTTGGAACACTACGTGGAAGAAGTGCCCAAGTTCTAGAATCGGGGCTTCAAACACGGCTGGCTCAAAGCCCTCACTGCTGTGAATGTGACATTGGAGCAGCCGATTCCATACGAGCAGGTGGACGTTAAGCCGCTGACGTCTGACCCCGAAGATTGATTAGGGGATATTTTGGTTTTTGGTAGGCATCTTAGATGCATAGTTTTTGTAGGTTTTTGTTAGTAGATTTTCATTTCTTTACTTTGACTGGAAATTTAAATGCAAGGTAATTTTCATGTGTAAAATGACTGCTATTTGTGTTCAATTTATTAATGAAAATTTTCTATGCTTTCCAGTTTACTGCATATACTATTTGTCTTCAATTTATTAATGACAATTCCTTATGCTTTTCTGTTTGCTACATATGAGTAAATTAAACATCCGATAAATTAACTGAATCAATTAAACATCCTCTGCCTCTTTGCTATTCAGCCGAATAACTGAATGAATCGGCAGTTAACAATTTGGAAAGGCATGAATATTCGATAAACTAACGCGTAAAAGGGCTCAAGGCCTCGACGTTGGCCAATTAGATTAATGAATCTGCCACAGCTGCATGAACTCAATCGCCGAATGCTATTAGTTCATGGAGCGGCTGGGGCACTCAACTCGATCGGCGCAAGGGCTCGCCCTCTGGCCGATTAGATTAATCAATCTGCCCTTGCCCCGGCTGGTGCATGAACTGGAACATCGAATGAAATTAGCTCATGGAGCGGTATGTGCATGAACTGGAATGCTGAATGAAATTAGCTCCTGGAGCGGCTGGGGCACATGAGATGACCGGCACCAGGCCTGGACCTTTGGTTGATTAGATTAATGAATCTGCCCTTGCCCCAGCTGGTGCATGAACTGGAACGCCGAATGAAATTAGCTCATGAAGCGGCTGGGGCACATGAGATGATCGGCACCAGGCTTGGACCTTTGGCCGATTAGATTAATGAATCTGCCCTTACCCCAGCTGGTGCATGAACTGGAATGCCGAATGAAATTAGCTCATGGAGCGACTAGGGCACATGAGATGATCGACACCAGGCCTGGACCTTTGGCCGATTAGATTAATGAATCTGCTCTTGCCCCAGCTAGTGCATGAACTGGAACGCCGAATGAAATTAGCTCATGGAGCGGCTGGGGCAAATGGGATGATCGACATCAGGTTTTGAAATTTAGCATTGATGAGATCGCCTCGGGGGTGTTGCACCTGTAAGGTATAAATGGGGCGGGTGGTGGATGCACAGAGGGGCCATTGTTGCGTTCAGAGTCAATAAATTGAGGGAGGGAAAGAGCAGTGTGGACAATTTGTGGATGGCAAGAAGATTATTCTTCAACAGTAGAGGAGAAGAGAGGACACTCGCGGAGTTGGACGGAGAGATGAATCGAGGTGGCGAGCCTACGCGCACGGGGAGCAGGACGTCGAGGGAACGTGAAAAACACTAGTCCCCGCATCGTCGAAGTAGGTCACCCAGAAGGGAAAAACAGCAGCGGGGCAGCTCCCCTCAACCACGCTCAAGAGGAGAAACCAGTGCGATACCGCGCCCGTTAAGTGTTGCGATTTTTGTGGGGAACAAACTGATGACGGAAGCGGATTCAATTGTGTACGACCCAAATGTGGTAGTCGAGTTTGCTCGACAAATTTTGCAACCAGAAGTCCAGTAGTCGATGGTCGGTCATCATGATTTCGAAGTGTTTCGGGAGGGCATCCATGGAGCGGTGAAAGGGCTATATACCACCTATGAAATTGACATGCGTTTTCGTGCCGCGCAGCGGGAGATAGAGCAGAAGGATGAACACATTAGAAGCTCGTGCGGAGAAGTCTGAGCGTGAACTAAGGAAGGTCAAAACTGTCGAGACATAATCGGCCGGCCAAGCTAACCCGATTGTGGAAGAAAAGGTGACCCAACGGCTTATAAGTCATGCGATTGCTGATCGTGATACGACAAGCATATTGCAATAGAGGCCTAAAAAACCAGGTCTTATGAACAAGGCTTCCATTATGGCCGAAAAGTTGGGATACAGAGGACTAAGGAAAAGCTCGCCGAAGAGGTCTGCCGATGCGAGAACTGTGGATTTAAGCACGGGTGGGTCAAGGCTCTCCAGGCCGCAGAGGCTCTTCGGGTAGCAGACGTTGATTTGGCGTCGCTGTTATATCAGAGTCATCATTTTCCCTTTGCGGCTTTTGAAGTCGAGAAGAGCGATGACGAGGGGGATGTTGGATAAAACTGAACATATTGTACCGCCCTCATGTAGATTGGGAGCGATTTATGTATTATCGATTAATTTAATGAAACATATTATCTTAAATGTTTGCGTGTTTCAATTTATGTTTATAAATTCAGTTATGATCATCTTCCATTTTTCGTCAAGTACGTTTATGCTTGTCAATCATAATATTAATGAAAAGCGCCTTGCATGATGGGGCTCCGAATTCGGAGGATTACTCTTCCCAAACGTGTCTTGCACGGATGGGGCTCCGAATTCGGAGGCTTTTAACTTGGCCAATCGTGAATTCCACGAAGGGTGCTCGGAATCTAAAGGCTTACTCGGCCCAAAAGTGTCATTCACTGATGGGGCTTCGAATTCGGAGGCTTTTAACTTGGCCAATTGTGAATTCCACGAAGGGCGCTTCGAATCCGAAGGCATACTCGGCCCAAAAGTGTCATTCACTGATGGGGCTCCGAATTCGGAGGCTTTTAACTTGGCCAATCGTGAATTCCACGATGGGTGCTCCGAATCTGGAGGCTTACTCGGCTCAAAAGTGTCATTCATTGATGGGGCTCCGAATTCGGAGGCTTTTAACTTGGCCAATCGTGAATTCCACAAAGGGCGTTCCGAATTTAGAGGCTTACTCGGCCCAAACGTGTCTTGCATGGATGGGGCTCCGAATTCGGAGGCTTTTAACTTGGCCAATCGTGAATTCCACGAAGGGCGCTCCGAATTCGGAGGCTTACTCGGCCCAAACGTGTCTTACACGAATGGGGCTCTGAATTTGGAGGCTTTTAACTTGGCCAATCGTGAATTCCATGAAGGGCTCTCCAAATCTGAAGGTTTACTTGGCCCAAAAGTGTCATTCATTGATGGGGCTCCGAATTCGAAGGCTTTTAACTTGGCCAATCGTGAATTCCACGAAGGGCGCTCCGAATTCGGAGGCTTTCATCTTTGAACTAAAATTTCATATAGTGAGAAAAGAAGTCTTGCATTATAAAAGTGAAAGTTGTACACGGTAAACATTCAAAACAAGTTATCATGCCCCATAAGTCGGGTTAATGATAAAATTTATGCAAATGCGTGGAATTCCAAAGACGTGGCAGACTTCTCCCAAACATGTCTTTGAGCCGGTATTCCCTTGTTCCCGCGATTGAATCGATCTAATAAGGGCTGTCCCAGTTAGGACCCAATTTTCCGTCAGCCGGATTCTTGGCAGCTGGAAGTACTTTCTTGAGGACCAATTCTCCTGGTGTATAACGGCGTAGCTGAACACGTTGATTATACGACTTAGCAAGCTGTTGCTGGTACCGTGCTATGGATGCAAGGGCACGGTCTCGTTGTTCTTCAATCAGAGTCAAATCTAAGGCCAACATCATGTTATTTCAGCCCATATCGAAAACTTTTGATTTTAAGGTTGGGAGACCGATCTCCAGGGGGATGATTGCCTGGGTTCCGAAGCATAAAGCAAACGACGTTTTCCCAGTGGATCGCCTCAGAGTAGTGCGATGAGCCCACAATACACTCAGCAATTCTTCGACCCATCTGCCTTTAGCTTTCTCCATCCTCTTCTTGATGCCGTCGAAGATGGCTTTGTTGGAGGCTTCGGCTTGACCATTGCTCTGTGGATAAGCCGGGGTGGAGAAATAGGGCTGAATATCATAGGTGCTGCATAATTCTCGGTAGACGCCACAATCAAACTGGGTGCCGTTGTTTGAAATGAGTGCTCTTGAAATGCCGAATCGTGTTATGATATTCTTCCACACAAAACGCCTGATATTAGTATCTCGAATGTATGTTAGTGCCTCCGCTTCGACCCATTTTGTGAAGTAATTTGTCGCAACAATCAAGAATCGCTTGTTCCGTGGGGCTCGTGGCAATGGCCTGATGATATCAAGCCCCCATTGAGCAAACGACCAAAGACTGGTGATTGTGCTCAACTCCTCAGCAGGCAAATGGGTTAAAGGGGAAAACTTTTGGCACTGTTCACATTTCTTGACGTAACACTCGGCATCAGCTCTCATGGTCAGCCAGTAGTACCCCTGTGTTACAGCTCGATGAGCCAAAGAACGCCCACCAGAATGGGCACCGCAACTACCTTCGTGTATTTCAGTCAAGAGTTCTTCGACTTTATCCGGATGAACACATTCTAGGTATGGACCAGAAAGGGATTTTTTGTAGAGCTTTCCCTGCGGATCTAAGTAATATCGCAGGGCTTTGTTTCGTAATTTGTGTGCTTCTTTCTTGTCCGTCGAGAGCTGTTCGGAAGATAGAAATGCAGTGATGGGGTCCATCCAACTTGGACCTAATTCTATGATATTGATTTGAATTGACTCTGAGGGGGCAATGCTCGGCTTAGGGATGAATCCTACTTCAATTGTGCGCTTAATTTCTGAGTTGATGGCGGAGGCTAGGCAAGCCAGGGCATCTGCATGTGTGTTTTGATCCCGGGTTATTTGATTTAATTCATGATGGTTGAATTTTGCCAGCAAAGAATTCACCGTTTTCATGTAAGCTGCCATACGGTCATTTTTGGCTGTGTATTTCCCCTTCAATTGGTTGATAACTAGCTTTGAGTCGCAGAAGACAAGCAGACGTCGAGCACTAAGGAGATGTGCGTTCCATAAGCCGGTTAACAATGCTTCGTATTCGGCCTCATTGTTCAATGCTTCAAAGCCCAGTTTGATAGTCTGCTCGATTATTGCCCCGTCGGGAGCCATGATCACTACGCCCAGCCCACTGCCACGTTGGTTGGATGAGCCGTCACAATACAACTGCCAAATGTCCCCAACGTAAATTCTCCAGTTCAGCTTAGGTTGAATTTGATCAGACTTAAAGCCGGCGAGACATCTGGTGAATTCGGCCACAAAGTCGACGAGAACTTGCCCCTTGATTGAGGTTCTGGGTAGAAATTGAATATCGTACTGGCTGAGTTCGAGAGCCCATTTTGAAACGTGCCCTGATGCTTCTGCACAACGGAGTACTAAGCGGAATGGGTAGTCCGTTAGTATCCCAATGGTATGCCTCTGAAAATAATGCATCAGTTTTCTCGCTGCCATGACGAGAGCAAGGATGAGTTTTTCCAACGGAAGGTAACGTGTTTCGGTATCAACCATTGCTTTGCTCACATAATAAACTGGCCGCTGCTCCCCTAGTTCTTCCTTTAACAGTATAGCACTGACGGCCCGGTCGGAAACTGCCAGACATAAAATGAGCGGATCACCTGCCGAAGGTGTTGTTAACAGTGGGGCTAATCGGAGGTAAGTCTTCAAACCATCCAAAGCGGCTTCGCACTCAGGGGTCCATTCAAAAGCTTTACCCTGTCGAAGAGTATGAAAGAATTGTCGGCAGCGATCCGTGGAACGACTAATGAATTTGTTGAGTGCGGCGGCCATTCCCATCAGCTTCTGAACCTCTTTGACCGACCGAGGAGAGCCGAGTTCTAGAATTGCTGTGATTTGCCTCGGGTTGGCTTCGATTCCGCGGTGGCTAACAATGTAGCCAAGGAATTTGCCGGAACCGATGCTGAAGGCATATTTGGAAGCGTTTAGCTTCATTTTGTATTTGCGAAGAATGCCGAATGTCTCTTCTAGATCGGCTAGATGGGTTTGCTCTTCTCTAGACTTGACCACCATATCATCGATGTATACTTTCATAGTACGGCCAAGTTGCTCCTTGAACATGGCAGTGACTAGTCTTTGGTAGGTTGCCCCCGCATTCTTCAGCCCGAAAGGCATAACCTTATAGCAATAGGTTCCTCTTGGGGTGACGAATGCAGTTTTGTCTTGGTCCTCCGAATGCAAGGCAATTTGATGGTAGCCTCTATATGCATCCAGGAAGTTCATACGTTGATAATTTGTCGTTGCATCGACGAGTTGGTCTATTCTGGGGAGGGGAAAGCAATCCTTGGGACAAGCTTTGTTTAAGTCCGTGAAATCCACACAGACACGCCAAGTTCCATTTTTCTTCTTTACAAGCACAGTATTCGATAGCCATGTAGGATAGGTTACTTCGTGGATTGCCCCGGCATCAAGCAACCGGTCAACTTCTTTAACAACGGCAGCAGTGTGTTCCGTAGTTGACCGCCGGCTTTTCTGAATAATCGGCTTACATCTGGGATCAATGTTTAAGTAGTGCTGAGACATAGATGGATCCACCCCCGGTATCTCACATGGCGACCATGCAAATACATCAAGGTTGCCGAGTAAGAAGGAAATTAGCTCTTGCCTGTTGACTTTGTTCAGGGAGGCGCCAACCATAAAGAATTTGTCAGGATTCCCGTCAATTTCAACTCGATCCAGGGCTCCGGTTGCCTTTTCACTTGGGAGTGCCCAAAGTCATCGAGGCTCTCTCGATCTGGCACCTTAATTGAATTCACTTCCATCTCTCTTGGTGTCTTTGCGGCAAAAAGATAACATGCCTGTGCCGATTTCTGGGAACCTCGAATTGCTCAATGCCACGTTCAGTCGGAAAGCGAAGTAGTTGATGATAGGTGCTTGGCACGACCTGCATAGTATGCAGCCAAGTTCATCCCATGGTGAGATTATACGGCGAAGTAAGCTTGACAACCAAAAATTCTATATCCATTGACCGGGAGCCTGCCCGAACTGGTAGTGTGATTTTGCCCAACGGATATTCCGAATTAGCGTTGAAGCCGAATAACGGATAATGAGCTGGAGACAAGTCCGACTCAGTGAAGCCAAGTTTGAGAAAGGTCTTGTAGTCCATAACTTCCGGAGTGCTCCCCTGGTCAATGAGAACACGTTCAACGGTGAATCGGTTTACGCGTAGTTCGATGACCAAGGGATCAATATTGGGGAGCATTACGCCGGCCAAGTTAGAATCATCGAAAGTAATACTTGCAGCTTCATGGGGCCGTTTCGCTAGTGCGATTTGCTTTTGGGGGTTGGGATGCAACTGAATTGTATGTACTGCGAATTCAGTCGGCAAGCTGTATATCATATGGATTACGTCGAGTGGAGGTGAATCTTGCCGTAAAGCAACTGTTTTGGTTAAGTTGTTCTTTCGGACGTGTTGCTTAACCGACCGTCTTGTACCAACTCCTCATGGTGATCTTTCAATGCATAGAAACTATCGGTATCATGACCGTGGTCTTTGTGATATTCGCTCCGCCTATCCCGTCTTCTCGTGTCGGGAGGTCCCACCATCTTGGGTGGCCATTTGAAGAACGGAAGATGTTGAACTTTGAACATAACCGTGCTAATCGGCTCTGACAACTCCGTATATTTCTTGTCCGCGTGCCTTATGCGCCTGCTATCCACTTGAAGTTGTTCATTAGCTCGGTGTGAACATTGGGCATTTGATCGGTGCGAATCTCGTCTTTTGTCTCGTTTAACCCGATTCCGTGGTTCAGGGCTTCGTGATGGTACAGAATTTATCGGCTGAACGATTTCAGATGGGGCCATCTTGTTGGCCTTGTGCCCGGCTTTGACCCGCAGGGCGTTATCCTCCACTTTGCAGTATTCCTCGACTTTCTTCATCAATGACCAAACTGTTTTGGGGGCCTTCTGGTCAAGGAGTTGCGGAGGGCACTATCAGGATGCAATCCCATTTTAAAGGTGGTGATGGCCATGGAGTCATTGTAAGTATCATCTACTAGATTAAAGCATTCCTAATAGCGCGCCGAATACGCATGTAGGGTTTCCCTTGGTTGGGTTTGCATTGCCCAGAGAGAATCGGCCTGCTTCGACTGGACTTCATTGGTGATGAACCTTGCCCTGAAGGATTTTTGGAGTTGATGAAAGCTCTTAATCGAAGCCGGTTCCAATTTATAATACCATCTGACGATCAATGGTCCCAAACTACTCGAAAATATTCGACACATGAGGGCGTTGTCATCTGCATGAAGCGTCATGTCTTGCTTATAATGACGAATGTGATCAGTGGGGTCCGATTTTCCATTGTATAAGGTGAACGATGGAGCTTTGAACTTTTTGGGTAGCACTGCCCTTGCGATCCGTCGCACAAAGGGGTCATGTTGATCCTCTTTGTCTGAATCATTTCTTCTTTGCTTATTCCGTGCACGTGGACTTCCTTCAGAAGAACTGGAGACTTCGACTCGTTATTTCCTTTTGGATTCTAGAGATGATGAGTCAGAATCACTGCCACTATCATGTCTCTGAATTCGAGGTCATCGACCATCCTTTCTTAGAGGTCGTCCTGGATCTTGGCGCACGGCCTGTTGGGATTTTGCCACATCCAAGGCCAAATCCTATCGAAGGCGCTCGTTCTCAACCATCATGTTTTCCAACCTCTGTTTATTTTGCTTTGCCTGATCTATAATCGCTTGCATTGTCTCATGTGCTGATGTTGAGGGTGAGGTCTGGGCAATTGAGTCGAAGTTCAAGGCCCTTCGTGCGGCAATGTTCTCTGGCCCAAGCATGTTGCTTGGAGTGGTATCATCTTATGGTGTAAGGTCGTTAGCGACTACCGGAGGATCTTCCTTCATGCCCGCCATAGATGTGCTGGAGTATTCCCACAAACGATGCCAATTGTGGAGAAGTGGTTTGGAAATACTTTCTGGATCCTGTAGGATGCTCTTGATCCTCAGCTAGTCACCTGAAAAGGAATGAACACTCCGGTCGGGGGTGCCAGAATTAGCACTCCGACAGATAAGTCAGTGTATACTCTCTTGGTTGCTTATATCTCAAGTTAAACTTGTTCTCACATACCTTTCTTTGGCTGATGCTCCTTTATTTATATTTTTCCTTTGGGCCTCAGGGTCGGGCCCACCCTTAATCCATTGCACGTTTATTTATTCGGCTTTTGTTCGGCTGGCTGGAATGCCGATTAGACTATTCGGCTCTGTGATCGTCTAGGATGAAGCCGAATACAAATTCCGTCCTTGACTATCCTCATACCGTTATTTGGCTTTATTGCCCCCACGATATTCGGCTCCCACAAGATCCCTCTGTGTGCATGCATCATATACACTTAGAAGAGGAGACCAAAACTTCTTGTGAAATGCATCAGAGGTTTAATCCTAAAATGAAAGAGGTAATAAAAAAAAAAAAGGTGTTGAAGTTGTTGGATGTAGGTATTATATACCCCATCTTAGATAACAAGTAGTTGAGCCACACACAAGTCGTGTCCAAGAAATCGGGTATCACTGTTATTGAGAATGAACAAGGAGAGTTAGTCCCCACACGAACCACCACCGGGTGGCGAGTGTGCATTGATTATCGTAGGCTCAATTCCGTGACTAAGAAGGATCACTTTCTCTTATCTTTTATTGATCAAATCCTAGAGCTGTTAGTAAGGCAGAGCTACTATTGTTTCCTTGATGGATATTCTAGTTACAATAAATTTCTTATGTATCTTGATGACCAGGACAAGACCACCCTCACATGCCTTTTTGGCAATTTTGCCTATCACTGAATGCCCTTTGGGCTTTGCAATGCACCAGCGACCTTTCAACGGTGCATGATGGCTATCTTCTCTAACATGGTGGAGAAATTCTTAGAGGTCTTCATAGATGACTTCTCCGTGTTTGGGCCATCTTTTGAGGAATGTCTCCAGAACTTAACTAAAGTGCTTACTCGTTGTGTGGAGATAAACCTTGTTTTGAGTTGGGAGAAGAGCCATTTTATGGTTCAGGAGAGTACTGTGTTAGGTCACATTGTGTCTCCCCATGGTATATAGGTTGATAAGGCTAAGGTTGACTTGATCTCTGGCTTGCCCCCACCTACTTCTGTGCACCAAGTGCGCTCATTCTTAGGGCATGTGGGTTATTATTGCCAATTTATCAAAGACTTTAGTAAGATCTCACACCCCTTGTGTACTCTATTGGCCAAGGATGCCCTGTTTGTCTTTGACAAAGCCTGTTTGGTGGCATTTGAAACACTCTGAGCTGTACCTTTTACTGCCGCCATCATGCAATCCCTTAAGTGGTCCCTTCCTTTCAAGATTATGTGTGATGCATCTGATTATGCCCTCGGGTCCATCTTGGGTCAAAGGGTGAATAAAGTGCCCCATGTTATATACTATGCCAGTCATACTCTTTCTAATGCTCAATTAAACTACATTACCACTGAGAAAGAGTTACTAGTTGTTGTTTTTGCACTTGATAAGTTCCAGTCCTACCTCCTAGGGTCTAAAGTCAGTGTGTACACTGACCATGTTGCTTTGCGGGTACTTATTGTCCAAAAAAGAGACCAAACCTAGGTTGATTAGGTGGATTCTACTCCTTTAGGAGTTTGACCTAGAAATCCAGGACAAGAAGGGATCCGAAAATGTCGTTGTGGATCATCTATCCCGAATCCTTATTCAGCACACAAGTGATCCCTTAGTCTTCCACGACTTGTTTCTAGACGAGCAACTTTTTGCGATGTCACAAGTGACCCTCCCGTGGTTTGCTCACATAGTGAATTACTTGGCAGTTGAACAAATTCCTAAAACTTGGTCTAAGCAAGACAAAGACCGATCTATCCTGAATCCTTATTGAGCACTCAAGCACTATTTTTGGAAAGACTCGGAATTGTTCAAGTATTGTCCAGATCAAGTGATTCGGCGTTGTGTGCCTGAGATTGAAACCCATAGCATTCTCACCTTTTGTCACTCTCATGCATGTAATAACCATTTCAGTGGGCAGAAAATGGCCGCCAAGGTCTTACAATGTGGGTTCTACTGGCCTTCTATCTTCAAAGATGCCTATAACTTCTGTAGAGCTTGTGTGAGTTGTCAACGAATGGGCTCTATGTCACGATGAGATATGATACCGATGACCCCTATTTTGATTATTGAGATTTTTGATGTTTGGGACATCGACTTTATGGGTCCCTTTCCACCATCTTTTGGATTGAATACATTTTGGTGGCCGTGAACGATGTCTCCAAGTGGGATGAGGTAGTGGCCACTAGAACGAATGGCCACAAAGTTGTGGTTAAATTCCTCCATGAAACCATTTTTTGTTGTTTTGGGTTCCCACGTGCCATAATTAGTGACGGTGGCAAACATTTTTGCAACCGATTTTTCGAGGCATTAGTGTGCAAATACATGATCATTGACAAAGTTGGCACTCCTTATCATCCCCAGACTAGTGGTCAAGTAGAGGTTTCTAATAGGGAAGTCAAACATATCCTCGAGAAAACTGTGAGGCCTGATAGGAAAGATTGGCCCACTAGGTTGGTTAATGCACTTTGGGCCTATCACACTACATATAAGACACCCATCGGGATGTCTCCAGATAGGATTGTGTTCAAGAAAGCGTGCCATCTCCATGTTGAGTTAGAACACCGGGCTTTGTGGGCCATTAAGAAATTCAATTTTGATATGGTCAAAGCTGGTGTCCATAAAAAACTCTAACTTAATAAGTTAAAGGAGCTCCGCAATGATGCATATGAGAGCTCCAAAATTTACAAGGCTAGGACTAAGGCATTTCATGATAAACACATTTCTCGTAAGTCCTTCAAACCTCACCAAAAAGAGTGGCTGTTCAATGCCAAATTGTGGTTGTTTCTGGGTAAACTCTGGTCTCTGTGGGATGGCCCATATGAGGTTATCGAAGTATTTTCGAATGGGGCGGTTGAGATTAAAAATCCACATGATGGTATGACCTTTAAGGTAAATGGCCAAAGATAGAAACATTATGTGGATGGCATTGAGAAAGGGGAGATGATTGAGGTTGTCCACTTTGCGGACCCAATATATCTTTCAGTCAAGTGTCAATACCCAAGGGTGTGGAGATTGCTTCAAAACCACCCTGGCTTGAACTTTGTATGGCAGCCCCATAGGTCGAGTGTCATGACCCAAACCCACC
Source organism: Camellia japonica (assembly GCA_030407325.1). NCBI lineage: Eukaryota > Viridiplantae > Streptophyta > Magnoliopsida > Ericales > Theaceae > Camellia > Camellia japonica. The sequence goes on from JAPPVO010002174.1 coordinate 37,986, forward strand.
CTTTAGGTTTAGCATCGTAACCGGCCAGTAATTCGGGATTACCAAAGGCCTACTTAACAGTAAACAATAATAGGGGTGGCAGAAGCCAATAATAAAATAAAATCGTCCAATGAGCTGTGAGACTTACATGAAACAAAACAACTTCATATACTATAGACAGACATTCACATAAGCCAACTCATACATGAGTACAAAACATTTACATAACCTAGGGAATTAATCCTCGTTACAAAATTAAACAAGATAAAAGATCTAAAACCAAAACTTCATAACTTTAACCACAATGCAAAAGGGGGAACCCAAAAGCCTTGACACAAGACGACTTGGAACCTCACAGTGAGGCATGAAGGTTGGCTTAACAAAACAAGGCTTAGGTCGACGCAGCTAAGTCCGGTCTGGTGCTTGATTACCTACATTGATATATTAAAACAATGAGCTGGAGCCTAGTGAATAACAATTATGTAAAGAGGTTTATGAATAATGTCCTTATAGTAACTTAAAACAGTCAGTTTCAGTAGTGAATCAGTTCACAAAGTAGTATGTCATACATTTCAGAGTCATAATGAAATCATAATAGTCATACGCGGTACATCCAATAGCAAAACAATACAGTAAGTCTTAAAGATCGAACATTCATTTGATGGCCATTAATACAGTAAATAGTAGTTCCAAAAATTGGAACTGACAGAGATCTCTATAACAATAACAGTAAACAGTACCAATAACAGATGCTATGGATGCCATGAATACAGTTCATTAAACAAGACAACCATTCAATCAAATAGAAAGTATCATTTCAGAAACAAAACATTTATAATTTAGAAAATACTTATAATTCCAACATATCTTTACAACATTGTTACTTACAGTTGGCTCCTTGAGACACGTGGTTAGGACGCCATGTTTGACCTATACAGACACATTAAGCACAATTGTTCAACATATAGTCCAACTATATTATCAACTCATACCCTATTTAGTCTATTCGTTCCCTAGTCACGAAATCTTTCTTTTCATTCATTAATTTCCATCATATTCATGAGATGCATATGCAAATGAAAAACGCTTGAAAACCATGAAATTTGAGGTCCGGAAGTTAGAAAAACGGAAAGAAAACAAATCCGAGACCATCCTGAAAACTGCACGTGTGGAGGACCTGGCCACAAGTGCAGAAACACCACTGCACGTGTGCCCCACATGTGTAATTAAAGCAGAATGCTCGGCTTGGTCTGCCCTATTTTCCGCATGTGCGGGACTCACTTCCGTACGTGCGGTTCTAGGTAAATGTTGTCCGAAAATTTGCTTTGAATTGGAAACTTAAGTTTTTCAAAATCCAACTTCAATCTTATAGAAATCAAGGCCCAAAATCCATAAAAACAACTTGAACTTCACACCACCCACTCCAAGCAAAAATCATACTTCAAAACAAACTCAAATTTCCATGTAAGAACTCAAAACCTTGAACTTAGAATGGAAAATCATAAAACACATGAGTTTGAGTTCAAATCTTGAAAATTCATGGAGTTTCCTCCTCAATCCTCATAAACATGCAAGAAAACATGAATCTCATGAAAATATGCCATGTTCTTGAGCTAATTCTTACAATTTCAAATTCAAGAAATTGGAGAGGAATTCTTACCTTAATTGGTTGAAATGTAGATATCTTGCTTTGGTTTCCTCTTCCCCTCTTCTTTTGTTCTTCTTCCAGAACTCTCTAGGGTTTCTCTCTCTCTCTCTCTCTCTCTTTAATGTTGACTCCAACAAATATCGCTAACTCCCCTACTCCTCTCTTTTTTTATTTACTCACTAATTTCCTTAATCAATTATAAACTTGAATTAAGTTATGTCAAATTCACTTAGTCCTAATCCAATTTAGTCTAAGCTAGACTAAGCTTAATTATTCTCATATGAATTAAGCTCTAATCAGCTATCCAAGCATTTAATTAATTAATTAATTTATTCTTATCTTATGGTTTAGTGATTCAGACAAGTCTAGTTCATGTCCTAACCATATCTGTGCTCAATATCACTTGTCAGTTCACACAACACATGGCACATAATTAACATATAAGCACATAAGCAAGGCAAATCATAGAATTAGCAATTAATTAAAGAGGTGGTTGTTACATCCTCTCCCCCTTAGGATGTTTGGTCCTCTAAACTAGTTACCTTCCTCCAAGAAGAATGTAAGGTCTAAAGAAAAGATGCCGGGATATCTTTTCTTCATATTGTCTTCCCTTTCCCAAGTTGCATAAATACAACTGTGATTTTGCCACTCTACTTTCAGTAATGGGATTTCCTTATTCCTCAACTTCTTAACTCAACGGTTAACAATCTCAATGGGCCGTTCTTCATACGTATAAGCCTCACTCAAAAGCACGTGGGTAGGCTCAATGACATGGAAACGATCTTGAAGATAATCCCATAACATTGAAACATGAAAGACGTTATGCATATGCTTCATATTAGAAAGAAGAGCCACTTGGTATGCTACTGGATTAATCTTCTCAATGATCTCATATGGCCCAATGTACCGAGGTGCTAGCTTGCCTTTGGCTCCAAAACGAGTCTGCCGTTTCATTGGTGTCACTTTTATGAAAACAAGATCGCCCATTTCATATTCTCTATCCCGCCTACGCACATCCGCGTAGTTTTTTTTGTCGGCTTTGTGCTATCTTCAATCGTTGATGAATCGACTTCCCTTTTTTCATTGTTTCTTGCACAATTTTAGGCCCCAACAAAGGTCTATCTCCAACCTCAGCCTAACAAATCGGTGACCAACATTTCCTACCATATAAAGCCTCGAAAGGTGCCATGCCAATGCTTCAATGGAAACTATTATTGTAAGCAAATTTAGCTAGAGGTAAATGGGTTTCCCAATTTCCTTGAAAATCTAGTACACACATGTGTAACATATCCTCCAACGTTTGTATTGTCCTTTCAAATTGCCAATCGATTTGTGGATGATATGCATTGCTCAGTCTTAATTTGGTTCCTAATGCTTTTGCAAACTTTGCCAAAATCTTGAAGTGAAGTTCGGATCCTTGTCAGAAACAATGGACACAGACACTCCATGCAATCTTACAATTTCATTAATATAAATGGTAGCCAACTTATCCGTATTATAAAATGTTTTCATAGGTAAGAAATGAGCAAATTTTTTTCAAACGGTCAACAATAACCCAAATTAAATCCATACCTTTATTGGAGCGAGGTAGGCCAACAATGAAATCCATGGTAATATGCTCCCATTTCCACTCCGGTATCGATAATGGCTTGAGCAATTCCGCGGGTTGTTGATGCTCAGCTTTGACTTGTTGGCATTGTAATCACTTAGACACAAATTCAGCAATATCTTTCTTCATTTCCAGCCACTAAAAATTAAGTTTCAAGTCTTGGTACATTTTTGTAGTCCCCGAAAGGATAGACAGTTTCGAACTATGAGCTTCTTGTATAACTCGATTCTTCAATTCAAGATCATTTGGTACACATAACCTTTCTTGGAATTCAACACTTCATTGTCAAAAATAAAGTTCGGCCTTGGTTTAGATTCCCCGTTCATCAATCATTTTCTTTAGAAATTCATTTTGTTGTTGTTTCACTATAATCTCCTCAATGATTGCGGTTGAGCTGTAATAGCAACCAATGGCTTGCCTCGATCTAGCAAAACGATCTAAATTTCAAATCTTTCTATGTCTTGGAGCAATTCTTTTTGTCTGGTGAGTAAACAAGCCAAGTTCCCAATTGATTTCTGGCTAAGGGCATTGGCAACAGTATTAGCTTTCCCCGGATGGTACAAGATTTGTAAAACATAATCCTTAATTAGTTCTAGCCATCTCTGTTGTCTCACATTCAGCTCCTTTTGGGGTGAAAAAGTACTTGAGACTCTTGTGATCTGTATAAACTTCACATGCTGCCCCATATAGGTAGTGGCGCCAAATCTTGAAGGCAAAAACCACTGTGGCAAGCTCCAAATCATGAGTAGGGTAATTCTTTTCATGTGACCTCAGTTGGCGGGATGCATATGCGATCACTTTTCTATTCTGCATCAATATACACCCCAAACCTTTATAAAAAGCATCGCTAAAAATAGTAAATCCATCCATACCTGAGAGTAAGGTGAGAATTGGTGCGGTCACAAGTCAAGTCCTTAATTCTTGAAAAGCTGATTCCCTCTGATCAGTTATCGGTGCAACTCGGGCGGGTTCAGTCGGGTTGGGAGGTTGTCCAAGCCCAGCCCAAGTTGTGCTGAGGCCTGCCCAGGCTCGAATTGTAACCCGGGGTTGCCTGTCTAAGCCCAACCTGAGTTAAACCCGAATTGCCCGAATTGTAAATGACTTTTTTTTCTTTTTTTGTGTGTGTGTGCAGCTGCTTTATTAAATTCTTAAAATTTGACTCTATTTACATTTTTTTATATAGAAAATCATTAATACCATCAAAACAAATAATTTATATAATGTAAGAGAGATGCCGCTATAGTAGATCTTATAATTTATGAGTAAAAAAAAGAGAGTATGATTTTACGTTATTTGTATATATAATATATATTCAATATGATTTAATAATCTAAATTACTTTAATATCATGTAATGACTAATAATTTATATGTATATTTAATATTTTTATGTATCTATATATATAATTCAGGCTTCGGGTTGTTCGGGTTGTTCGACATCTTTGCCTAAGCCCGTCCAAATTTAATTCGGGCTTCTGAATTTTTGCCCAAGCCCATACCGAATTTGAAAATATCTTATCCAAGCCCTAAAAAAATTTGGGATGGATTCGGGTTGTTCGGGTTGGGCCCGCCCAAGTTGCACCCCTATGATCAGTCCATTTGAATGATATCCCTTTTGTGTCAATTGTGTAAGAGGCAAAGCAATTTTAGAGAAGTCTTTCACAAATCTACAGTAATAACTAGCTAAACCCAAGAAACTTCGGATTTTGGTAACACTGGTCGGTTTTAGAGAAGTCTTTCACAAATCTACAGTAATAACTAGCCAAACCCAAGAAACTTCAGATTTTGGTAACACTGGTCGGTCTAGGCTAATTTATAACTGCCTCTATCTTTTGTGGATCAACTAAAATGACATCTTTAGTTATCATATGCCCCAAAAACGTCACACTACCAAGCCAGAACTCACACTTAGACAGTTTAGCATATCATTTCTTCTCACTCA